>JAHZMT010000945.1:0-14124 GCA_027743785.1 Sinhomidia bicolor | reverse complement strand
TTGTCTTTTTCGCCATTCCTTTTGTCACTAACGACGCTAAATGGACTGCTTCAGGGCCACTTTGAGCGTATTAACAGAACAATATTATTATTATTATTATTATAACAGGAAACTACTCAGCAGCTCTTCACTAGAAAATGTTCGTATAGGTACACGACTACTATATACATTTTGCTGCCACAATATACCATGTTGTTCAAGAGTTCATCTTGAATGGACTACGTCACATCATCAAAAAATCTAAAATTGTCCATTTCCACAAAGTCCATTACAAGACGGTCGTCATCCAAAACAACATGCAACACTAACTCATTCACTTACATCATTTAGTTGACTTTTTCTCCTTCTCGCATCCTCCTTTTATTATTGCATTACTATTATTATTATCATCGGCAGAAAAAAACAACCTCTCTCAGCTCTTTATACACATACTTCATATCAAATAATATGGTTTTTAGGTACGCTTACAAGGAGAAAAAAATTGCTTTTATAGTGGTTATTATTATTTACTACAACCCAATGTTTAGATTGCCACGTTCCCCTTCCTCCTTGAAAGAAGAACAAGCACTCTCACTTTTAACTTTTCCCAGCAATTCTTACCACCACCACCACCGCACCGCCACACTCATATTCCATTCCCCAAGAAAGTGAGTCTATTTTGCCACCACCACCGTCATCGTCACCGTTTCTATATGTACTTACATAATATTTTTTTCCTTTATAACTTTATCGTATATAATCTTGTTTTCTCCAAATAGCTTTTCACTCATTCATTCACCACGCTATGACGCTCGCCTTCACATACAACAGAGATTCTAGTCACTTCATTCTCAATTTACTTGCACGTACCACTAGACTACAGTACCAAAAATTCATATGTAAGTAATAAGAGTTATGATTCATATCAAAATTGACACGGTATTTCCCATCATATCACATCAATATCAATATCAAGATTACATTACCATAAAAGAGAGATGCTTTTGTGCATTCTATCTTAATAATAATAATAGTAACAATAATAATGATACATACGTACATATACATACACAGTGAAATAAACACAAGGTACATATATAAATTCAGTGGTGCATCTTCTTGAACATTGGTATTTCCCATCATATCACATCAATATCAATATCAAGATTACATTACCATAAAAGAGAGATGCTTTTGTGCATTCTATCTTAATAATAATAATGATACATACGTACATATATACACACACAGTGAAATAAACACAAGGTATATAAATTCAGTGGTGCATCTTCTTGAACATATAGCGTGAGTTTCTTCTTTCTAGCTTGCTATCTAGTGTTTACCCTACCATGACTAAAGAAATAGAGAGTTTAAGTTTTAGAGAGTCGAGTGGCTTCTCGGCATTATTTTCGTTTGCCCTATTATTATAATACACTCGACAGCAATAAACATGTATCGAAATCGAAACACATTATTATAGAATGGCACATTGATACATTTTCACATGGCGTATTATTATTATTATTATTGGTATTATTATATCCTTGGGGTTGGATAAGCAAGACAACCAATTTAGATTGGGTTTCACACAGCTGACACTGTAAATATGTAGTAACGGTGCGATCGTATAAAGAAAATAACTAACAAGAACACATACACTTACAAAAAAAACTGTTTGTTGGTTGGAGCAAAAAGAAACCGAAAAAATAAAGAAAATCATGAGCAGAGAGGAAAAATGTATTGTGCGAAGAAAACAAGCAAACATATACACTGTGAAGCTATGTGAATGCACTAACAATGGCATCATTTTCTAAGGGTAAATAACACAAAAAGAAATTTAAGAAATGGACCATTATGCATATGTAAGCATTGCAGTAGTATAAAAGAAAATGAGAATGGATAAAAGTGTCACATCTTATTTTTAGGTTTGTCGTGTGAACGAATGAATGAACGAGAAAAAAAGAAAGAGTATTTTTTTTCTGGTAGTAGTATAGTGTAGCTTTGTTCATTTTTTTGTCAGATATATGCAATAATATGAAGTGTATGAAAGGAATACAAAAAAAAGAACTTTCCTCCTCTCTACAACAAAGCTGTCCTGTGACACAATATATTGTTGTATTGGATAGACTTGCTAGTTCTTCTGAAACAATATTCTAGGGAGAGAGGGTAAATGATTATTGCTAAATTGTATTTATTTGCCTGTCAACCCCAATAAATGTTCACTGGGAAGAATAGAGAGCACTGCACTGTAGCGGATAAATAAAAAGGAATTTCTCTATATACCAAATTGTTGTGTTGCGCAGAGGATAACAAAAAAATTTGATCGAATGTCTTGTCACGAGAAAATATATAAAAATGACAGTATGATCACAGTTTTAGTAGGACATTTCATTATTTGTAAACAGTAATTTTCTACGAAAAATAAATGCAACAATAAACTGTATGATTGTTCCCTAAAAGTTCTAATTTGATTTTGCGACAAGATGTACTTCATTTTTCTTCAATTACTGTTATTTCTATTATACACAACAATAAAACTTAATGCATCCATATCATCATCAAATCAGACTATCAAGTGTAGGCAATCTCCCCAGTGCGTAAGGTTCCAAATTATTATTTTTTTGGGGGACATGCGACAAATAAAAGTTATTGGTGCATACGCACCACCACCATCAACAGCTATTATCAGAACAATCAAGAATATAAGTCAAGCTGCATAAGGGTAATTTTTGATGTTGTGATTTGATAATCTGTTGCTTCAACTTGCACTTCATAAAAATACAGTAAAAATGTATGCAACTTGTGTACACGAACTATTTTTAGTTAGTCACCAGTTTCACATGAGAAACAAACTGCTGCTGCATGCGTCTAATCAAAATCAAACCAAACTACAATAAAATCTAGATAAGGTTATGCGTCATCGTATCGTACAATACAACTGCAACGCACCCAATAGCATTGCTATTAGATTTTGATTATAGGAAATGAGAAAGGGAAAAGGGGGACCGTGCATTTTCTTACAAATCTAATAATAATTTTTATTACAATTTGTTAATGAAGGAAAGCACGCAACATTACAAAAAAACGAATGAACTGCTATATAGCAGTTCCATAAAATTTTATACGTTTCTGATTACAGACGCAACGCAAACGCAACCAATTGTTTTTTCCAGCGCTGCAGTTTACGCCGAGTGGAGTAATAATAATAGCAAGTAGAAAGCTTTTAGTGTTGACCATATATTAAGGCTTTTACGCTACTGCACCTGAAGAATCCACCACAGTTTAATTATTTTTTCTTTTCTACTTTGCCTCATTCAATATGCTTATTGCCTCATCTTTTTTACATTTTAAAGGAAACTTTGTATTTTTAGATTATATTAATCACTTTTATAGATAGACCTTCAGTAAAAGAAGAACTAGTTTTGCATTTTTCACCTTCAGCGCATCTCCAAAAAAAAACAATTACGACTACTACTGCTTCTGTTTGTGAATGCACCTGCAGCTGTCTCGTTAGACGATTGAAAATCTATTATTACAAATTACACAGCTTCTTTGAGCCAACTCCAATTTCCACTTGAATAAAACGAAATGCACACCCATTTCCCATCTATTCCTTGCGTTGCGATCGCATTTTACTCCCGCACCCTCTAATTTTATTACTTTTTAGAATTTTGGATAATATAGGAATATAGCCAATATACCTAATCTACACCAAAATAATAATATTACTTTACGAGCAAATACGAGTAGGTGATTTCACACTTGCTCAGGTTTTAAGCTCTGGTACGAATTCATCAGCTCGTTTACAAATTTTACGACGACGAGAAAAGTAGAGAGATAGGCCAGTTTAGTTTTTTAATTGGATCTACATTCAAGGCTGTCTTTCATTTTAATGTTCCTTGTCGTATCTAATTAAACACACTACAACAATGCTAGAGACAACCAGTGCTGCTAGATAAGACGTTAGCACAACAAAAAGATGCTATCCGTTCTTCCATCCAACACGGTTTGTTATCTGCTGAGTAATATTGTTAGCAAGCCAATTTCAGTATGTAAGTATAAAGCAGGAAAATGTGTTGTACAACACATCTATCTATCCTACGCAAAAAAATACACACACTTTCATTTTAGGTGGTGATATAGTGGCAATGCAGCAGCAGCAACAAAAGAAACTTTCTCAAAACTTTTTTTCTTCTTCTTTCTTCTCTAAATCCATTTTAGAAAGCTCCAGAGAATATAAATTGCATTCTTACCAGTGACTTATAGAGGACGACGTAGAAAGTCAAGTTTTTCTCCTTCCTTATTTTTTTCCTCCTTTCTTTTCTCAAGTTTGAATTGTGTGTTGTTGTAGGTAAAAAAAGAAGTATTCCTTGAACTTGCACCGAATAGTCAAGTTGAGACTACTTTGATTTATGGACACTCTTCGTGGGACTTGCTGCTTGCTACTGTACTAGGAAAAGGACAGCAGCAGTGAATGCATTTTCCTGTTCTTCGTCTTTCTCACACGCACTCACCTTCTCGCACAGGACTAAACGCTTGCACGCCTCCACTTTTTCGAGTGATCTAGAAAAAAAGAGAAAGAGAAATGCACACAAAATGAAAACAGGGATTTAAACGACTGAATAATCATTACACAAGGCGTACAAAAACTACATGTGTACGTCAATTCTAAAAAAATAAAAAAATAAACCTATATAACATTTGTCTAACATTTTATTGTTTAACTAAAAGTGCATCATGCATGATGTTGTAATGTAACTTCTTGGCCTTAACACATTTTCGGTTGTATAATGATCATCATTTTCTCTCTTGTTCATGACTTGCACAACAATGTCTCGTGTTGGTCATGGTGGCAGAGAAAAGTCATATTGAAATTTTGTTATGCCATTTTTGTCAGCAGCATGCGTATATATGCATGACAGAAAAGTTTTTACGTCAACCCTTGCCTACTTGCTTGCTGCGTAGTACTCCACAGAGAAACCATCAACTTCGTTTCGCTGATTAGCTCAAATTGCATTTATTTCCCTTTTCTAAATTCTTCCTCATTTCCTACGTGCTTGTAGGAAAACTCGAGGAGATGGTTTTTCTTCTGTTCTTGAGAGTTTACACTGCACTGCTGCTGTGTATCATAGCTCATCATCAAGGCATGCTCGTCGTCACTCAATAATACATGCTTCAGTGCAACTATGTTGATTATGATAGCGCATCCCTGACAAGGACGTATTTTACTACTTCTGTTTCGTAATTCCCTCCTCTCCTTCTGCAGCAGCATTATATGATGAACCCCTTTCCGGTTGCTCACTCTACATTATTCAGAAACGAAGCATGAAAGCAGCCACATGCATGTCTTGCATTGCATTAGTAGAAGCGCAGCGAGAAGCACGACAACGAGATTTTTTTAGTCCGTGTTCAAAACTACTACGCATACATTTTCTTTCATGAATGATGATCATCAAATGAACCAGACGGTCCTCCTAGGCCAGTATTGTTCTGCTGACAAGACCAGGAAGAAAAAATGTAAATGTACTTTTTTTCTTTTTTGTAGCGCTCTTTTGAATGTCGGCTTTCAAACAAAAAAGGTAAACCACACGGCACGACCAACACATAGGTACCTTTACAGAGAGCACCGGGTTAATACGCTACAAAGGATATTCGGTTAACAATCCGTGTGAAATTGTATTTCCTTCCACACAGACTTCCGACAGTATTCACTGAAGACTAAAGGTTAGGGGTTGTACGCAGATCATAATATTGAAGTAACAACAAACACCTAATATAAACCCGTCGCTCGTTGTAGTAGTATATACCAACCTATATAAGCATGCCCTATATGCACATCCAGAAAAGTTGAACCATTTTGAAAAATTCACAGGGGCCAGGTAAAATTGGAATCTGGAGAGAAGTTGGGCATAAAAATATATGCGCTCTATTATAAACAAGGATTAAGAAAAGACCCCCTTCTTCCCTGTTTCTTTGTACTTGTTAGGATTGCAGTTTATACTTTATAAAGAGAATGGTAGTAGTAACAAAAAAAATCATGGGATATAGAAGAAGATGCAAAAGAAGAAAATAGGTGTACTGGAAGATATTGTACCGACTTTCATTTTTGTTCGCTTGTTGTATGTATGTATATGCATTCCGCTCTACTCAACAGAAAATATAAACGACTTTTCTTTCTTTTTTTCTACCATGTTGAATGAAACATCAAAAACTAGCAACACAACAACAGCTTGAATTTTCATTGGATGCTCTTAAAAAGCAAAGTTTTTCCATTTATTTTGAAAACATCACAACTACTTACTTCCGTCCAACAGCAGCAGCAGTAAGCAAAAAGTAATATAGATCTGGTGCTGTTCCTGCTGCTGCACATAAGCAATATTATGCATCATGCAGCTCTTCCACTTTTTCTATTTAGATCGTCGTGTTAACTTTGTCATTTTAAAAGAAGTAGTAGGAATATGCATGAGAGGGAAGAGAAATGTTTTAAACTGAAAACTTTATTACATTCAATAATGCAACTAGTATTATTACTGTGAAAAAAAGAAGCATTTACTTGGAAAATTTCAGCATTTCAGAAATGATGAAAACATCACAAAACATTATTACATCAAAAAAATAAAAACTTTTTTTCTCTTCTTTCATCCATCTCTCTTCATTTTTGGAGAAATAGTATAAATACATAATGCACAAAACAGATAAATTTCTTAATAATAATATATATACATACATACATGTATACATGTTCAGTCCAAAGAATAAAAAGCTGTTACTCTGAACATTGTTCCAAACTCGAAAAAAGTGTAAAAATAAATATGTGAAACTTTACCATCATCATCATTTTTGATATGTCATCATTATCATCATGATCATATTCCATCAAAGTTAAAACCGGATTTAAGGAGAAAAAAGGAAATTTAATACAAGTTGTGTTTTAGTTTCAGTAGCTACGTATGTACCTATATAGCTTGTGATTCTGCTGACATGTGTTTCAGAGAAAATAAAAGTTTACGATGAGATAAAAGGAAAATATAGTAGTTGTAGTAGCTTCAGTAATTCGTTCATATATTTGTGAAGCGCTCGGTTAGGGAAACAAAATGGAAAAACGAAAAGCGGTATTTTTTCACCTATCCATTCGAGGCTCACAGTCGGATCATATCTCTTTGACATCTTTACTCGTCATAATCATCTGCTGAGAATTTGATACTTTTTCCCACTTCTCACTTATTTTTTTCTCTTTCTCCATCTCCATCTCTCTCTGGTTGATATACCGCCTTTGGGAAATGAGAATGATGAATTCGTTTTTCTGAAATCTGGCTGGAATGCGGAAAGGTACTGTGACATTTTTTTAGCTTATCACACTTCTCCAGAAAAAAATATAAGAATAAAAAAGCGCCAGTGTAAAAAATAAAAGATGAAAATGTGTAAAACCATTTGGATGAAACTGTCACGTGCAGGGAAAAAAAAGAAAGATTTTTTTTTCGAAATTCCAGACGCATAACAGTGTGCTGTGGTTGTAAGAATATGTACGTATATGCCCTGTAGAAATTCATTTATTTTCTTGTCAGTTCAATACGATGGCAAGTAAAAGGGCTGTAAAGCGTTTTGTAGTATTTTTTTGCATTTTATACTCTATAAAAACTTGTTTTTTTCTTCTTGAGGCTTCTTTTTTCATGTTATCCGTTACAGCTTAACAAGATGGCTGTATGTATTTTTCTAACAACGAAATTACTAATTTCCACAAGCTGACAAAAATTATGCTCCCATTTTTTCTTGACGCTAATGGCTTTCTGAGTGCTTTTCGCTTGTACCACCACGACTACCACACCCACCCACACCACCATCACCATACATTATAATAGCCATTCTTTCTCTTTTTTCTATTCTTCATCATTGAACTTTTTTTTCTGTATATCCAGCAAAAAAAACTAACAAAAAAGGAAGAGCTTACAAGTACATATACTACGAACCAACATGCACATTCATTCATTCCTCCTATATCCATTCACTCATTCAGTCACTTTCATCATCAACGCATCCGACCAAAATAATCCCCAAAATGCAATTTTCAAAAGGGTTCGTCTTCTTTTCATTTCCCTATTCTTCTCCGCTCGTTTTCTAATTTGTACAAGTCATGTACACAGCACAACGACGACGCTCACAAAAGACATTACAAGAAAAACACAAAAACCGCACAGACAGAGAGACACAGAGAAATGAAAACGAGACGATGAGGAAGAAAAGAAGAATACTACTACTACTCTCTTGAAAAACTGTCGGACAACCGCTAAAATGCAGCCGCTTGTTAAGGCATTTAATGATGTCCTTCCTTTCTCATCTCTCACACCAAAAACTTGCTCCTTCTCAATAGGGAGCTATTGCATTGCAAGAGAAGGCCACATGGGAACTTTTTCAGCAATGTTGATTACTCCTACACCACACCACAACACCACCACCACCACCATAAAGAGACATGCTGAATGTGATGTATCTACACAAAAAAGACATAAAGCATCCAATGATGGTTTTTTCCACAGTATAAAAAAATACTACATGGTGCTTTTCAAGTTTCACGTACAAAAAAAACCGTGCACATTGCCATTACTACTTCTACTATCAGAACAAACAACACATTTTCCGGTGGAACGACAAAATCCATGTCAGACAATGCAATCTAAATGCAGATGCCATCATCATCCTATCCTATCCTCCTCCTCCCATCCTTTTCATTCATTCCCATTTTCCTTATGTCAGCGCTTCCGGAGTAACCAGCAGCAGCAGCCGCCGCAGACAGAGTTTTCAAGTTTTTTGTCTTATTATTAGGTATATGGCGAACGCACTATAGTTGGATTGTGTGCACACTTACCGTTAAAAAAGAACAAAATAATCATACGCACACTTTCCGCACACTGCGTATTTACACACGACATAAATATTATTATTGTTGTACGAGTGGCAATGCCACTGCCATTTTCTTTATAGAGTTGTTGTCTCTACATTCTGCATATACCTACTACTGTACATTATTAGCATATTTTATATTAAAAGTTTATCCCAACTTTTGTGTACACAAACATCTCCATAATCCCTCTGTTTTACTTCCGCATCATATACATTCTTACTGTCGTTGGGGTAGAATAGAATGTTTTAAAAGCTAAATGTGTACATGTACAAATATATATTTCTCTTCAGTTCTGCTCCTTCTAGCATGCATAATATTTGACAAGCGACTTTTGACACTCCACCTTTTGAATACTCTTTTGGTGACTTTCATCCATGCCACCATGTAACAACAACAAAGCTATCAAAAATCATTATTCAGCAGCATCGCCCGTTTCTTCTTTTTCAAATTGTCTATATATGAACATGTACACACACGCGTAGTGTCAAGTATAACGGCGATGTTGTTGCTGCAGCTGCAACTGTCAGATTGCTTTTTCTCTGTTTTACACACATGCCTTTCCCATTTCATACGGTACACTCATACAGCGGTAGATTTTTATCATTATTCTCCCTCATCCGCCTCTTTCCAATGCACGTTGGAAGAACACATCAAAAGTGGTTAGGTATTATTAAACATGTATTTAAAGTTGAGCTTTGAGCTGTCAGCCAACTGTGATCTTGTGACAAAAAATGTCTTTTCAACACCACATCGTAGATATACGTGTCTATATTCCGTGCTCTATTGTCATAATTTGAATTTCCGTAAGAAACAATACTCGTACTAACCAGGCAGGCACTACTGCATACAGTGTCGTTGCAGTACCCACATGTGTACTACCTATACCACCAATTGAGCTAAACCACAAAAACATGGTATTACATTGAGTCTTGTCGTTATTTAAACAGTAATCATTATTTTGTTTTCTAAATGACATGATGTGTGTATCATTAAGCATTTAATACTTTCAGTAAATATCAACATGGTATTGGCAAAGGAAAAATACCTAATGTCTATGCACCACCACCGACCGCCACAAGAACATAACCGCACCCAGAGAATGAAATTACAAATTATCATGCATTGTCCATTTCATTTATTTACACGAGCCACAAAAATAATGAATAGAACGAAAACGAGCCTACGATGAACACACACACACACATCTCACGACGATGATGACGCAAAGAACCATGGAATCTTCAGTAATTGCAAAACAACCAAAAACCGATCCATCTCCTCTCTTTTTTTTACCTTACTACTTATCCCTAACAAACAAATTGTTCCCATAAAAATTTACTACGTTTGAAAAACATACTACTACTATGAGCATCACACATCTCAAATTACCAACATCAACAACATTACCACTACTAAAAAACCGCCGTGCCACACAAGAAGAAAAAAAAATACCATTAGCAGTTTCAATTTAGTTTGCTTGTGAATCCATTATGGGAAATCAGTTTTTACCTGCCTGTTAGTGTAGGCTGCTGTTGTTGTTGTGTGTTTGCAAAAAAAATTGCCCCCAACAGAGAGTAATTTATCTAAAAGTAGACTTTTTCTGCTGACGAAAAACCAAACCTCACTTCACTCCTTTTGCAAAAAACAAAATTCACTTTTCCTTTTTATTCTCTACTTCTTCTTTTGAACAGGAAGTCAGGTTATGTGTAAGCGTGTTTTTCTCTGTTTTTTGCAAAGGGTGAACAAACATCTTGAAAAGATGTGTGGCAGATAAGGCATTGTGGAAGTGTTTAAACGAAAAATAAACGATAATGGAAATGGGAGTCAACGTCTTGAGGCGTTCACCCAAAAACCATCCAAAATAAATAATAGGTCTTCTTTTATTCTACGAGTACACACAGAGAAGGGTAAGAAAAATCTAATATTTTAGTCAATAACGACGATAGAATCTTTTTAACTTAATAGGATTTTTAAAAACCCCGTACAACTTGGTACAGTGTACGGAATCTATATACATTTATGCCTATTTGCCTATCTCTCAAAAAAAGTTCCTCTCTAAAATAAAATACACACACATATTTTTTGTACGTAGGTAGAAGAATGTACGCAATAGCAATAATTTTTTTTTCTCTCTACAAAACGCCAGCGTCATGTGGTTGTGGCTTGCACCAGTTACTATATATTTTCCCTATTTTCTCTCTACCAATATTACATTTAAGAAAGTACACAATTTTTTTTGGGACAGTGCCTATGCCAAAAGCATGCCTAAAGAATTCTAATATGTGCCGTTTTTTAAGATGCTAACATCCTCCTTGTTTTTTTTCTCTCTCTAGAATCTTATCTTCTTGACTTCCTTTTTGTACAAAAAAAAATGTTGTTAGAGGCTGGTAGTAGTAGTAGTAGTATGGTGGTGCCTTTCTCCAACGACATTATTCTATGCAATGAATCAGCCAAACAAAAACGACAACTTTTCCACATCCATACACTCATTCACTCTGGCCCATGGAACAAGGAATAAGTAGGCCAAGTTAGTAGTAGTAGCACTAATGCCATATATGTATACTGTAAGACAGAGTACACAAAAAACTTAAGCCGAAAAAAAAATCTTCTTTCTCTTCTTCCTCTTGGCTTGGCAGACCTACCACGACTACTATCTATCTGTTTAGAAAAACCTTTTCTGAGTTTATCATCAAGATAATAATAATGTTGTATTATAGAGCTTGTGCTGCTGCTACTACTATTCCACTTCCACATTCCATGCGATGATGATAAGGATAACAAAAAGGAATAGTTTTTTTCGCAGTACCATTCCAAGCTGTAAATCCGTTTGATTGACATCCGGTATTTATACAAACTTGAACAATGTTTTCTTAAGTCAATATACATAAATCACAGCTTAAACTTTTCTCTGCTGTAAAACTTTATGTAAAATAGGTACATAATAAAATTATTATATTCTACTGCTAATCGTAAAAAAATTCTCTAAAGTTAATTTATCAATGAAAAAACTTTAATATTTTTCTTCAAGCTTGCTAAACATTTTATTATTTCAAACAAAAGAAACATTTTAATTAAACTTTTGCAAATTGTAAAAGAGTGAATCTAATACATAGTTAATTTATGTTGCGCCACTAGAAAAAAAAAGATCAAAAGCTTCATCATCAGCAGATATAAGCAACGGCTGCAAGAAAACAAGCCAGCAAAAAACTTCCTTTCACCAAAAATGTGTCTATCATCAACAACACATACATAGCAGCGGTATAGCGGTACGGCAACGGCAGCACCAGTGTGCATTGTAGAATGCATAATGTCCAAGAAGATGAAGAGGAAGAAGAACAGTGAGTGAAGCAGGAAAAAACTCATTTTTCTTTTCAATGACTTTTCAGCATGATGCCTTTTGAGAGCAGGAGAAAGGAGAGAATCTCAAGTAATTTCTCCTTCCTCCCTTGACTAGCTAATGTTCGTTTTTTTTCTTCTTCCTTTCAGCAGATGAAATGAAAGGTAGCTTTATACAGCCAACTACGCCCTTTATTTCTCTCTCTCTTAGTCATTCATTCAACACCACTACTATTACTACTACTCCTGCTGCTGCTTTTCTTTCATTATTACCATTTCAAAAAGAAGTCCATTCAAAGGAGGATTCAAAAGGCGTACTAGTTGGCAGCATCAGTGGTGAAATAAACGCAAAAGACTGAGTTGCTCCTATAAATACATATTATATATTTTTCTACTACATACAGAGCACCACCATCAAGTTATTTTTTTTTCTTGGAAACTTTCACATAAAAAAAGTGAAAGCAGAGAAAATACGGTGGTGGTGGTGGTGATGGCGGTATATGTAAAAGGAAGGAAGGAGGATGAGCCTTCGTTTACAGAATAAAAATGAGCATCAAGTAGGAAGAAAAAAAGGAGTAAGTACACAAGCAGCAGCAGTAGAAGTGTTTGTGTGTGTGTGTCTGGTACGCTGAATTTCTTTGGCCGATGATGGGACTTCTCAAGAGGTCTCCTGCCTGACAGGGAAAAACATATATGCACATCTTTCCAAAGTAAACGTTGGTGCAATAAAAGGAGTGCTGCTCGATAATATAATGGCAGTGAAAGTGAAAAGGAGAAAAAAACCTTTGAAAAAAGTCAAACCAAAGAGGAAGAAAGAAAAGCCGAAAAAAAGCTTTTCTTGAAATTGATGCAATTGTTACGGCAATTTCAAAATGCATACTGACATGTAGATATGGAATATTGTATGTATTACGTACACAGACACACTGCTCGTGTAGAACAGCACTTGGCTGAAGGGCTGAGGAGAGATTTTCCGGAGAAAAGTTGCATCTTTTGCATGGAATATCCAATATCCACATACATACATTATATAATACGTAATGGCACCCATTTTCTCGTTTTCTTCAGTTTATACAAAAGGATGCACAAAAAGTGCACAATTTTATGTATGTGAATGCAGTTGCTGTATATAGCATGTATGTACTTATGTGTACTGCGGCTACTACGGTATATATTAATGGCAAGAGAGGAAAAGTAAGACGCGCGTAAATGGAGTCACTAGAGAGAGCGAAGCGAGAGTGAGGGTGGCTATTATATATATATGGTTGGCTGCAGAATGGAAAGAAAAGAATATCATCAGTACTACAATAATATCATCTTAGCAGTAACTTTCAACAAAAACGGATCGATATGATACCCCCTCTCTTCTTCTTCTTTTGAACAAACAACAAAAAAAATATCATTGCATGGCTTGTGCTTCTTCTTGTCTTGCATTCTCTCATACCGCACGACGGCACAATGCTCCTTTTCTTTTCAAGAAAAATAAGTGTGTTGTGTAAATACATTTGCCAACGAGAGATTCTCATTCTTTCTTAATTTTTTTTTCTGCTGTCGCTACATGGAAGAAACATCATGTGATGCATGTACAAATAGAGGAAGAGGAAGTAAACCTGAAAAAAAACGATGAAACACCAGTGCAGTGTATTATGGCATTGTGTTTGGTACACATTATCCTGGCAGCAGGTATAAATCCGACCAACAAACCGTTGGAGTTTGGAACCATGGTGGTTGGTCTGTTGTAAGTAAATAACATTGGTAAATGCAATACGGAAGAAGCCGGTGTGTACGTGGTTGGTACCTACAACAATATTTTTTTCTACCTACCAACCAACTCTTCTGCGACATGATTTGAAAAACGCACGCATTTTTATTTTATATTTACATTCAAAAGGGTTCTGTTGCAGTGGCAC
>JAHZMT010000944.1:0-15956 GCA_027743785.1 Sinhomidia bicolor | reverse complement strand
CCCACAAGACCTCAAAGTGACCATTACATTTTTATTACTCTGTCAAAAGCTATTAGCAAATTAAAGTACTCGAGTACCACTATTAAAAAATTACGATTTTTACTGCTTATACCCTTCGACTCGGCCAATTTGCATGGTAAAAGTGCTTGTATTTATTGTAACAAGGAAAGCTCCTTTGAAATCTCAATAGACTTGATGAAAGCTACCTCACTACAACATATATTTCCAGACTGGACAAGAAATGGTTACGGTTACGTTTTAAGAGTGAGCACACCGACCAAGTACCACTTTGTCATTGAATTGGAAAAAGTTCAAAAAAATGAATGGAGGTGCAAACGGGGTCAAAATAAATTTGTGCTGGAGTCAGTGCTCCCACATTTTAATTTTACATTCAAAATATTCCCTTCGTCTACTAACGACAGTGGGAAATTGTTGGCTAATGGAACGTGGGACGGTGTGATAGGAGATATTCTGTATGGAAAAGCGGATCTTGGTCTTTCTACATCGTATAATTATTACAGATATCCTGTTCTAGGATTTTCCAGAGGAACTAGGTACATTTGGGGAACATTTATTTTGGGACAACCAAAACAATCATATTCTTGGCAGGCAATATTTTGGCCATTTGCCTGGAACCTTTGGCTAACTATTTCAGTATGTTTAGTGACAATTATAATAATATTTCGTGTTATTGAGAGATTTGAAGATGACGGGCACTTACCAGCTATACGGATTGCATTCGTTTTGGTAGGAAAGGAAATCCCCTTTCCAAAATCGACTCCGTCGAGATTGCTGCTGTGTATTTGGTTATTTGCATGTTTTGTTCTGAGCACCGTTTACGTGTCCAAGATTGTTGAATTGTTGGCTTTCCCCATTTTGCAGTCTCAACCAAAGAATTTTAAGCAGCTTGTCGACCCAGCACTGGGGTATACATGGGGAATGGCAGGAGGTGGAAATTTGTACGCTCATTTCAAAACATCAACAAATTCAATAATGAAAAAAGTATTTGACGAGATGGGGTCACCCATAAATGCAATTAGTTGTTTTCAGCGGTGCATTGAATCAAAATTTGCATGCATTACTTGGAAAGGAACAAGTGATTACATATCCTCTCGAAATTTAACATTTGTTCGTGGAACAAGCCCGTTAATTGCTTCAGATGAAGACAAAACATTATTTGTCCCTTTAGGGTTGGCAATGCAAAGGAACTCTATTTTACTTCCAAATTTTAATAGAGTCATCCAAATGCTAGTGGACTCTGGTCAAGCCAATAAATGGATTGCTCAGGATCTTGAACACCTTCAACTTGAAAAGCTTCGGTGGAAGAAAGCAATTGGAGATTACGGAACAAAGAACAATAATAATGATCAGGTTTTCCTTAGTTTAAACAATCTAATTGGTGTGTTTTATTTGTTTTTCTTTGGGCATGTAGTTTCTCTTTGTGCATTTGTTATTGAAAATAATTTAAGCAAGGTATAGTCAATAATATATTGCTTATTCGTAATCAACAAGTCTTCTATAAATTGTTCCTTCGACAGTGTATCCGGTTAGAAACAAAAATTATTACACATAAGTAGTAGTAGGTAGGTATGTACCAATATTTTGTAATAAACTTCTACCAAATTCAAAACATCATATAATGTNTTGTAATAAACTTCTACCAAATTCAAAACATCATATAATGTGGATTTAAAATCCGGTTTGTTGTTTTGGTTGGATTACCACAGTTCAGTAGTAGTCATAAGCTTATATTTAAGTCATACAAATTGTTGTTTAAACATGATTTTTAAAAGTCTCTGATATTATTTGACTTACTAACTTACTAGAAAGTTAAGGTGCTTGTTACATGCTAAGAAATGTAACTTGCCATCCCATTTCAATAAAATGACAACACGGATTTTGGATTTACACAACTTGGATCAAAACTTCCGTGACCTATTTGAAATGTATTCTTGAAAAGTCAAGTACATCAAACGAAGCTCTTTAGCTCTTCTCATCAGAACAGAGACGTGTGTTCTAATTTAAAGTAAAAATATGTAAATAGATACTAATCTGATGATGGCATCTTTTGTGCACGTAAACCAGTAAGTGACATTTATTTCCGTTTCGTGGTTTTGGCTGTCCTCCTTGTTAACATGTATATTATTGTTTTTGTTTTGACTCTGTAATGAAGGATGTAATAAAGAAAGTGTCTCTCTCCATGCAATGATGACTCTCTTTTCTTCTGTCAACCACTAACATACAAAAAATATTAGTGATGCTATTACACGATAATGTTCCGGAAACCTTTGATGGCAAATAAGAGAGTTCCCTTATGCCTTTTTGCATCCGGGAACAACAAAAGATTGACTGCTTGTAATCATCATGTGTTTATACCAAAATCAAAAACTAACTCTTCTGTTCCTGTCATCGAGTATGAGCTTTTACAATACTGGCATGATTTAGGCAGCAGCATTATTACCTTTTTCAATTTTAGAGAAGGTAGTACAATGAGCGTGGGTAGTAAACAATAATGTAGATTCTAATGGAAGCATATTGTTCAGTAGCTGAAAGAGTTTTCCACCATCGGCATTATCACAGGTGAAAAGGAATTAATACTACAATATGTGTATGTAGGTATGTAATAAATAAAGGAACGCAAAATTTTTGGGAGACGGACAACAAGAAAGAAATGAAAAGCAGCAGCAAAAGTCAGTAAAGCATAAAGTAATTTCTTACAAAATAATCCAATCTAAATCTACCGATGTGCACATATTATTGTCCTACTGCTACTATTGTGCTTTGGTATTACTCACCATATTAATTCATTTAAGCGGTAATACTTAAATAATAACAATACCATTGTATTATAAGATGGAAAGCATGCTTTCTCAATAATGAGAGGTCTCTCAAAAAAATTGCTGTAAATGAAAAGATACAAGTACGCATAATGGGAAAAAAAGAGTTGACATGCTTTTTTTGTACCAAAAGATTGTTTAAGGTACGAAAGCGAGCTTGCTCAATTATATCCTTGATTTGTTGTAGCAAACTATGACACCAAGACCAAAAAAGACCAAAATTCCTAGACCGCAATTTATTGCAACAATCAATGAGAAAGCGAATACAAAAAGTTTTCAATTATTAGAATAAGCTTTTATGTCAAGCAAATGTCGGAGCAATGCTGATTGCTGACGACTGGAACCAATTGAAAATATTGTACATACTGAATGTAAAGATTGTTGTAAACCCCTGTGAGAACTTAAATTTTCCGGTAGTAAAATGCTGTTTTGTATGAATTTACGTCTTTTGTACCTTGAAAGTTGAAAATATTGTACATACTGAATGTAAAGATTGTTGTAAACCCCTGTGAGAACTTAAATTTTCCGGTAGTAAAATGCTGTTTTGTATGAATTTACGTCTTTGTACCTTGAAAGTCACGGTATTTTTGTAAAACGAATCATTTGCCAAATTGAAAACCATATCAATTAATGTTTTATTGTGAAGCACTAAAGATGCACAATGCTATGATAATGATAATGCTTTACAGGGACGTCTGGTTAAATTTGTGGTGACCTCTAAATTGTTTAAAGTCAAATTTTCACATCAGGTATTGAATTGAACCAATCTAACAGAGTCCATTCAACCGTGTCATGAGAAAAACGTTTCCAGCATTTGTATCAAATATTGAAAAATGTTGTTTTTGGAGTCAATACTTATGACAATACGACAACTTTTTGAAAGAAAATTGACAATAGTTTGTAAAACAGAGTTAATAAAAATATTTTTCGTAGTCAAGAAATTTATTAACGAGGTTTGCATTTCCTAATTCAATGTCTAATACTTGGGGGCAACCGGGCAACGTTTACTACTCGGCGTAGCGTGTTTCATTTGAACCGACTTCCTTAATCAACCAAATCTTTCAATTATTGTAAAAAAAAAGAAAATGCCAAGAAACACAGGGTTGTCGCACAATACCCCTCTTTACTTTCTCGATGCTGAATTCTACTTTCTGCAATACTACACCTGTACACAGTAAAAATAGTTTTGGTTTTCAATTTTCAAAGCATTTGTGATGAATTGAAGAATGCATTATCGTAATAGTTTGCTTATAGGGCTAGTAGGTCGATGGAGAGAGTGCGTTTTAAATGATGGGATATAAAAACATATTCTGGGTTACGGGTTATAAAAATAGGTATACTATTAGAAAATGTCAATGTCTGTCAGGAACGTGCTCTTTGTGGAATTGTAACATTACAGCCATCAGATATATTTTATGAAATTTATGAAGATCAATACACAAAATTTGTATTTAATGATAAAATGATATGACATGTGTTTTAATTTTAAATTAAGTTTTTATTAAGCTCAACAATAATGATAATAGCACATACATGGATGTATTGAATATTAATACAATACATTAATACTTAAAGTAGTATACATAACAATTGGGATATAAAGTTTAAAGTAAATATATAAATGAACGACGCTATACTGCCAACATTAAATTATATTATACTTACCATTTAAGTTTTAAAATTATACAACAGTAGAGTAACTATTTCTTAAACATCATACAGCTCATTAGAAAATCTATTTTCTTTAGGAACTTCAATAATTATAGGATCAGGCAATTGTTCCGGTACTCGAGTTGCGCTGTAATATTTTTCTTGACTATAAGCTCTGCTATTATCGACATCATCACTTTTGCTACTACTACTGCTGCTGCCACTGACAAATCTATTGATATCATCGTACGTATTACGATCATAATAATTTTCTGCCAATTGTGCATCAGAATAAATACCTCTTTCCCTATTTGAAATCTCTTGTAAAACATCATCCAACGCATCCAACTCATCCTTGTAGTTATTCTTTTTGGCGTATGAAATGGACTGATCGTAATTATTATTATACCTGTTATCATTATTAACCTGATTATCGGTCCAGCTACTGTAGACTGATGACGGGTCAGACACATAATTTCCATTGTCGGTACTTACTGAATTAGCAAAGCTGCTGCTGTCAAAAAATTGACTATTGTTGTCTTCATAACTTGTAAAAGGGTTGTTTACCTCTTTTTCGTGCGGGTACAAAAAAGGAGCTACTTTCACTTTCTGGTGAAATTGCTTTGATTCAGATGGCTCGATGTTCATGTGTAAGATGTCATCATAGTTGTAGGAGTTCTGGTGTTTTGACGTTTTTGATTGAGGAGGGTACTTTAAATTTTCATTGTCTTCTAAAGCGGAAACAGAGACCATTTGGAATGGTGCTGTAGGCAGTTGTTCAACTTGTTGTTGTGGATGCTCAGTGGTGGATTCTTCGTGTTGCTGATTCTTTTGATTTAATTGTTCAGCATTCAACTGTTGCATTCGCTGATGTAAATGTTCCATAATCCAATGTTGTTGTTGATGTTGTTCCTCAGTAATTGGCTTTTCTTGCTCTTGCTGTTTGGTGTTATTGGGCTCCTGTGGCGGTGACTTGTCTGTGTTCGACTGCAAAATTTGTTCAATATTGTGTGGCGGCTGTTGTTTTTCAAGCACCTTTGGTTGTTGTTGAACTGGTACAGTTATTATTGGACCATTGGGAACTCGTGAAGATGACAAGGGGCTAATTTGAACGTTGAGAATCACGGGTGGTTGGGGGTAAGTTTTAAGAGGAAGGTAAGGGGATGACGGAGGTGTCAATTGAACAACTGGCTTTTTCACTATTTTATGATGTGTAGGAGGTGCCTTTACGGATTTAAATTGTGAAGGTACCTTTACCACTTTTGGAATGTGGTGACTACTACTTGTTACAGGGGTTTGAGTTTTTACTGGTACTGGAGATTGGTTAATTTTATTGCTCTCGGTAGACCATTTCAGAGTTCTTCCTTGTCTTCCACTGTCTCTACCGTTGGGCAATCCCCTTCCGTAACGCACGTATCTGTTGTTGGTAGCCACGACCGTTCCCAATTTATCCGCATTTATTCCACCAGATCCGAGAAGCATAGTGAGAACGTCATCTTGATTAAATTTGGGAGGTGCAATTATAGTAGCTGGGACTTTGAATACTTTGCTGTGCGCCAGGAGCAGAAGGATTTGGGTTCTTTCCGTTGCCAACATGATTCGAGTAGTGCTTCCTTGTCACAACTGGTGTCATTCTACCACAAATTAACATAAGTTAAAAATTAACATGTTGAACATAAATTTCTAGTTTATAACGGTACAACTTATTTCTTAATTTACAATAATTTAATACAGTTTAAAAAAATAAATAAATGAATTACCTGGAGTTGGTACCAAAAATCTGCTGAAACATATTTTGAGCTTGAGTTTGTTGGTCTACTTGAGGCAAATCTGCACTCCTCTTTCTGCGTTTCTTTAAAAGGTTGGGAGTCCCAGGAATGGACAATAGACAAGCCAAATGATTTCTTGGTCGGATTGGATGCAAAACAGGTACCGCAAGGATGCAACCGAGTGGGATGGGATTATGGATTCTTGGTGATGGAACAGGCAATAGTTTCTGCGAATTGTCTGTAGGTTTCTTCTTTTGGAGTTCCTTTTTAGAATGAGTTGCATTGTTTTCGAACTCGTAATGATGGTGGTGATGAATATGATGTGGAGTTTTCTTGTTTTCAGTAGAATTAACGACCATCTCTTCCTGATTTATCATCTTCTCAGCGTCTTTCTCAAGTTGATTAAGGTAGACTATCTCTTCATGGTCGATCTCATTTGTTTCGTAATTATGGTTGCGAAGCAGGTTATCTCGAACCAAATCTTCATCCTTAACCGTGTACGACTCACCTTTGTCCAAATGCCACAAATCTTCTTTCATGAAACGACTCTTAATGCTATCCACCGTTGGTCTTAAGTTGCGTGATAATCTTTGCCAAGAAGATGCTGGAGTCCCTTGCTGATAGTTGGAGTAGGGTCTTGGATAGCTTTGAGGAAATGCAGAAGACGACTGCGATGAAAAGGGAAAGTTTGCATGTCTCTTTATTACTGGTCTTCCCTGCTGAGTTGGATTAGGGTAGGGACTGTTTTGTCGGCGCCATTGAGGCTTTGAGGGACTCTTAGACTTTATTCTATACGGAGCCATTGGTGCGTTACCAGATCCTAAGTATAAAAAAGCTTATTGCAGAGAAATATTTAAAAAATTGAAATTTCAAAATTGGCAAAGCTTACAGCGCAGCGTTACCATCTCTGTAAACTTACCCATTCTACGATCTGCTATAATTGATCCAGGCCCAGCCACATTTTTACGTCGATTCAAGAAAACTGCTCTTTTCAACGGATGATTTCCACCACCACCACCACCAAAGTTCCACGCACTTCTCGCCCTGTCCGGTTCTAGTTCAAATGTACTTTGTGCATTCGAGGTATTCCCAAAGGCGGTAGGAACGGCGATGGTCACATATAATCAATTGGCAAAGTATACTAGAAACTAATAAATAAAATCCAATGAGCATACTGAGCACTTACAATATAGCAGTTCATTTTAAATGAATTTTTTAATATAACAACTGTTTTACACGTATGTATGCACTTTGTCGATGTTAAACGTGAACTAAACTCAGATTTTTGAAAGCTCCTGAGTATAGAAACTTTTAAAACTAAAATAAAACAGAATCAGAACACCAGCGATTTCTTTTCAACTCTACTACAACTAGGTCTTCACCTTACTGACCCATTTGAGTCGCTTTTCTATTGCCTTTTGTAGATCTTATCTCTCTGGACTGAAAAAATACAAAATACCTTTCGCTTCACGTATCCCATTCACATTCTTCTATAATCCTGGATTTCAATACTTTTTTGGTCAATGGTCAAAACGCACAATTCATTTATAATCGACTCCCTGCCGGTATTATTATTACCTCCACCATACATATCAAGTGTCACTTCACATATATCACAACAATACCGGCGGACTGCATTGTGTATGCAGGTTATCTTTGTCCATTAGTACTTCGCTCGATCAAGCACAAGCACAAACACACACGTATACATTGTTAATAATAATGATCAAGGACCTGTGTGAGGTACCTACCGGTCCTTGCCCACTTCATTACATAAGTACATAGTCACTTTCGTATTCGTTTGGACAAACCAAGGCAAGGTCGGTGTGTGTAAGTACATGATTTTATATTAAACCTTGCGTAAAGAAGGGATAGCTATATTTGTATGGAATTCTTGCTTTCTTAAAGCAAAACTTTAAACAATTTTGTGCGAGGGACATAGGAGAGCTGCTTAACATCATAAGTAGCAAGTTTTGTCTGATTATATTCCACATTATTATTGTCTCCAGTACCTTGGGGCATTAAGTGCCATTATGAAATCCAGTTAGTATAAACATACATGCATGAACATTTTTATGGAGATTGATTTGATAGCGTATGTCAAAAATGAGGGAGGCTAAACAAACAGGATTCAAAAATGAAGACGGAACTAGTGATATTTTGTAAAAAAAATCATCGTTTTATTACTGCCATGAATTGACTTTGAAAACACATCCTTTACCATTTTGGCCATCATCACCATCCTACATCTTTCTAAAAGTTTTAATTAAGTTAACCATCAAAAAGCGGATATTCCTTTCGATGAGAAGGAGGTGTAGAGTGCAACCCATTATTCGACTATAAGTTTTTTTTCTTCTTTCTTTTGTGAAAGTTTACAAGTGTTGCAAAGCACACATGCGTTCTTCACGTCATCAACTGAATGTTGAAAATAAATAACAATACAATGTTCCCTGCTATAAATCAAATCCGTATAACAATAAGCCACCACGTGTAATTTTTTTTCTTAAAAATTTACTTAATCAACATCTTCGTTATTTGTCACTGCCACTTTGTATGCTTAGTTAACCAATGACAAAATGTACTTTGGGTGAGCCACCAAATCGGTGTGATACCAGTAGATGTGGTCTATTCAAAACGTGATCATTTTTCCTGAAATACCAGTTATCTGATAGTTACAGAATGAAATTCGACATTGGAACAGACAGAAGGAGCATCACAGGAGCAGGTAGACATTGTTCGTATGTATTCATAATCCCGAATGCCCAAATAAATGAAAGGCTTGACTTATTGTTCAAATTGCCTTCTTCAAATTCATACAATGAAATTTGCTAAACGATGTTAAATCAAATAAGCTGGGAAAGTATAATAGATAACATGGTCAGGATGGACCTGGATACGCAGCAAAGAGGATACCGACTGAATTGATCATTTGCTATTTTTTCCTACAACTTTTGTTATGAATTAATAATGCTTGAATTGATTTCAAAGTCAAAAAATATACCAATACGGATGAATGAATGCACCCATTCAATTCTGAACTGGCTTTGTTGTAATGTTACCTTACATTGTCAGGATAGTCAGGATGAGTACAAATTAATTGTAAGACGGTCCTTATGCATTATTAATTTATGCATTCACATATGAAATTATTTTAATGCATGAAAATCTTTCTGACAGGCACAACTTCTGACAAATGGAGTATCTTTCAGCAATCCGCTTTGTAACAAAGAAAGTTGTGGAAAGTTCAATTGGATTACTTATGTGGATCAATTAGACAGACAATAGAAAATATTAGTATAGAAAATATTCAATGATACAATTTCAAGCATCTCAAAAGTAACTAAATTATGAATGTTTTCAAATCCTAAAAATAGCGTAAAACGACTTGGTCGGTAGCATTCGGAATAATCGGAATGAAAAATTGTACATTCTTTTTTGTGATGGATAATAAATCACGACTCACTAAATGAAATTCTAGTCCATTTTCAATTTTACTCGAACAATAATAATCATTAGCTGTTTTACTCAGTTCCGTTATACTTCTGAGATGAAATTAGGGATTATAGCTAGCAGGCAAAATAAACAGAATTGTACGAGTGTCTTAGATTTCGAGGAAAAGAGCAGGAAATTGTCTGTTTGTTCGGAAATAATTGAACAATTTCCTTGTTGAATACACATATCTAGTTAAAATAAATATACTTCTAAAGACGGTAGTGTATTAAACATTAATCTTAACAAATTTACTATATTGGGTATATTTGGCACAAATATTGGATCTGGGGAAAAGGTAGATAATATGAAGTTGGCTAAAAATAGGTTATATGCGTGTTCTGAAATGCTCACAAATGTCAATATAAAGTAAAAACTTTATACACCCTCACATCTAGCAACCAACTTCTCCGAATAATCTCCCTGCAGGCAAGAGCAAAAACAACCCTTAAATTCCAAGCAGTGACGATATCTATTCATAATCAAAAATTAAGTAAAATGAAGGTGATTGCCAAATACACCATTCTTAATCTTCAGCTTCCGTTTGAGGCCGATTCTATCTGATGCCGAGCCCTCGGGGCCAGTAGGATTACACGGGCATACATTATTTAATATATTAAAATGTTTGTGTAACTTGTGTAAGTAGTTTTATAGTAAAATTGTGCTTTATAAACAATTTGGATCTTACTATATACCATGCCAGTTTTCCTGCACAGATTTTGTTTTCTTCATTTTGAAATGAATTTAGCTTGAAAAGTGTGCTGCGGAGTAACTCAAAGGAGATGAAGAAAATTACTGAAATTGCATATATGTATTAACCTGTCCTAATCTAGGACGATCATCATCAATAATCATTATTATAATACACACAGTAATTTAAAAAGTATTTACTAACAAGCTTCCATCTCAATATGAGTAGTAAAATGTTTGGAGAAATAAAGGTAAGGAATCCTAATCTGGGTGAAGTTCACAACAGTGAATCATAAAGTTTGCTTACAGTGGTTACGTATATTATGACGTGTTTGTTTCAAGTGCGTGCCAGTTACCACAATGAAGGAAGGACCCACGACGTATTGGTTATCATCATTTTTATTATTCCATTGGGAGAACCATTGAACTGACATACCACACTGTAGTACGCAAGAATTTCGTAGGAATTCTTTTCAGTTGTTGCTTTTGTTATAGGCTAGTGACAGCTGGGAGCAGACTGTTGATATCCAATATCTATTCTCCCAGGGGACAATTTAAAACCGCAAAGAGGCTAGTAAAGTGCATGTATTTACGGAAGAACGAAAGACATAAGCAACTTTGAGAGTCAAAAGTCATAATCTTGTTGTGGCCACTGCATACTATTAAAGTATTTCATACACCATTTACAGATAACACTCAAGAATCTTTGAGAAAATAGGAATGTTGGAATTTTTGCTTTGAAGGGCAATCTTCACTCTGGCCATGAATGTACAATGTATGTACGTATCTGATAACATTTTATGAAAAGGTCCCAGCAATTTGATGTTGATAACAATTCAACGTTTATTTGTTAGTCATTACACTTGTAAATTTTGGCAATAATGTTAACGTTTTGTACCTTTGTACATAAACACTTTTGCCATTTAGTCATTTTATAATTTAGGTGCATGTATGTAAGTAAACATAATTTTATTTCACATATTTATTAGGTTTACAGCAATTTTATTAAACGATTTTTGAATAATAAATCAATCAAAATTTTCAGAACGTCAACTGTGAACTAATTCTCATTCTTATAGTTTCGTTGTAAAAATTCCTTATCGTGTACACAATTTGCCATAATATCGTCATTGCCTTTACTACACAAAAATCCTTGTATGCAATTATCAACTAGGTACTCTGTAACTCTGTACTGCAATTTTCAAAAATAATTTCGTTCTTGGCTTTGTAAAACAACATTGTAAAATTCTCTCGAGATAGAGACTTACAATAAATCGTAAACACTAATAATAATACTCTACCTTTTTCCTTTGGATCAGTTTGGCGCTTATTTATTTAGTATATAAAATATGAAACCAAGTTTGCATACGTAATCAACTACGCATTCTTTTACTCAAAAACTCAACTCAATACTACATGAGTTTTACCGACCTTTGTTGTACTAGCTTAGCTTTCAGTGAGTCTAACGACGAGAGATGAGAACCATATTCAAAATACACGGGCACTCAAACAAACACAAATAGTTACAAATCCCTCCCTTTTCCAGAGTATTTCCCTTTTATAGGTTCCTAGAGAATACAAGTACAGAAAGGACGAGAATGAGAAGGACGCTGAAAACTCCAGGGGATTTTGCGGAATGCGGCAGCTGTTATTCACAACTTGTCATCCGTAATTCCTGTCATTGTACTACTTTCCTCAGATTACTGTTTTTGCTCTCTAGTGCCCGTTCTTATTTTATTGTATGCAAAAGATAATGAATAAAAGAAGTAATCGTGATAATTCACAGGATTTCGCAAAAACAAGATACAAAGTCATGCACGTACATATTATATATATATATATAGGGACAGCTAAGCACAACCCAAGTATTTGAGTAAATTAAATGAAAACCTCTGCGTACTATAATCAAAACTACCGTACATGCTTATAGGCATTATATAGGTATACCTATACGAAGAATTTGAATTTTGATACCGTGGAACTACACAAGCTAGAAACTCACTGGACAAAAAAACATTTTATTTCCTCTCTCTCTCTCTCTCTCTCTCAAAATACATCAGAGTTGGCAGCCTGCAATAATTAGCAAACTCTCCCTGGTTGACTGTATTTAGAGCGAATGAGTTTGAGTTTAAATATAAAAATAAGAAGTGGTACAGTACAAGTCTTTAGAATCAGCAGAGGAGGTGAACTTCATAGAAGAGCTTTTGAAGGTACTGTGTAGGAATGTCATATCATTTATGAGTAGTAAAAAAGTTTTCAAAACAATTTGTTTTGCTTCGGCCATTCTTGTCTTTGAAACGAACTGAATTTTTGCAGTTGCTAAAAATGTTTGTGGACAAACGCTTACAAGAATATTGTCAACTTTTTTGTCCCACATGTCCTATATTTTTTTCCCTTTTGAAAATTAAACAGTTAACCCACTTTCTTTAATTTCATTTTGCAGTGTGGTAATGCGCATATTTTTGAAATCAGAATTGTAGGGTACGGTACAGTAGCTTCAGCAGAGAAAATATAAATTTAATTTTGTCGTTGCCTTTCATTTCCTCTATCGTACAAAATTATATGAATGACTACAATACATAATTTTCTGTATTACGCTGTCTGTTGTATTTATTGTTAATGATGCGTTTGTATTTACAGTACTTGCTAATTTCGAGGTTTACAATATGAGCAATTTGTGAGACTAGAAGACTTTGTTTGTTTTCACGGAATGCGATATTAGTGAAGACCTCTGCGAAGCAAAGCTTGAGCATGGAATCGTTCACTTCTTAGTTTCAGTTCTTCTCGGCTAGGGATTTTTGAGTCAATAATGTCCAATTCTGGATCAGAATTGTCATCAACATCCATTTCTTCAGCGCCTCCAACTCGTACATGACGTGGACTAACGTTATACTTGACATAGCCCGTATACGACCGCTGTGGCTTATTTTTGGATGGAAAGATTTTGTTAAGTTCATTAACCGCCGTCACCAAGTGCTTTATCTTTTCAAACTGCTTTTGAAAGATAGATCTTAAATTTTCGTTGGCCGGAGGATGATGAAACGACTTCTTTTTCCCTTGATGCAATACTTCATCCAAACCAATTAAGGCATACCGCAAATCAGAGAGAATTATTCCATCTTCATTTACTTCATAGCTCTTCTCTCGCATCTCCGCTTCTATATCATCCAGCTCGTCTTGCTTTTCAGCCACCTTCGCCTTATATCTATATTACGTCAAATAGTTATCACTGCACTTGAAAAACTCATACATAAAAAATATTTTCAATGATAAATCCTCACTGTTCCAAAGCTCCGCTGCCAGTGTATCTAAAGTAATGAAGAATCAACTCCATGCGAGATTTATGCTTTAGCAATAGATTTCTCAGTTCTTCTTTCATGGCTAGTTCATCACTTAATACTTTGCCAACTTTATGCACGGTACTCAGACTGCGTAAAGAAACCAAAAAATTACTTGACTTAACAAAGATGTACACGCAGAAAACTGTTGATTTTCTAAAAAAAATAATTGATGTTGCCCTTATAGCTAACCGTTTTGGGCATTGTCGAAGATCTGATACTCTCATAGCATCAACAAGCGTACTAACAGCATCCTCATACTCCTGTACTTGCATTTGCTTAGTTTTCATTTCGGAATGGAGTCTTTGTGGAAGTACCGCTGTGGACTGGGCCAGATTAGGTTGGTCATTTGGTACTCCTCGAGCAGCATTAGATGCAGCATCATTGTTATGATATTTTGCCGAATTTGCTTCGAGTGCTTTCTCCACCGACTTTTTCATTTTGTTCATTTGACTCCGTCGCTGTTTTCTGTTAGCAGAAGCCTCTTCTTCTGTCAAGTTTAATTTTTCCCGAGCTTCTATTCGAAACTGCAAACAAATGCGTTAAAAATTAAGTAAATAGAAAAGGTTCTTTTGATGAGACAGTTAAAATTATTATTATTATTATTATTTAACCTACTCTATTCGCATCTTCAAGCATAACCTCAAGACTGGATAGTTCGTTTTGTAATTGAGTTAAAGTTCTCTCCATAGAACTCATGATATGAGGCCATTTACCTCTTTCACCCTTCAGCGCAGTCAGAATTTCATGATATTTCTTGTTGAGTATTATAACTGCATCTTTGTTGGCTAATCAATATTATATGAATACCAGTAATTACACTTGCACTGTGCTAATGTACATTATAAGATTTTATATAATTTGTAAAGATTCAAGTTTTTGTCACCTTTTCTTGCTTCAATTGCACATTCCAAACTAACACGATCTTGTTCTACTTGTCGCTCCCACGGCTCTGAACCTGGAACTGGGCAGTGTTCAAGATATTGGACCTGACCTTCTGCATCCTGGATTTTGTTTTGCATCTTCTTTAGCAAATATATTCCCTCATTGAGGGTTTTAGAGGCGTCAAAGATTTTGTCGTCTAGCCAGTTTATGACAGTCTCTGCATTTCTCTCAGATACCGCCAATTGAAATAGACGGTAGCTTCGAAGTGCCTTTTTAACAGCATGTTTTTCAGCGTTTTTCTCAAACTGAAGATCCTCTTGGAGCAGTTTGTTGTGCTGTACAAGCTCAGCTATCATGGTTGCCGCCTATGTTTATTTGCAAACATAATGTAGATGTTAAGATATGCAATTTATAATAGCGCATTTAATATACTTTATGGTTCAGTATTGTTGGACATACGCCATCGTTAGTCTCGGAGACTTCTTCCTTGAGAGCTTTATTGTACTTTTCTGTTTGTTAGCACACAAAATATTGTCTTTTTATGTGAAAAGATAATAATATTTTTTTAGAGAAAAATTTGCTGATTTGGAAAAGATGCAATGTATTTCACTGTAAAACAACCCTTTAAAGATATCTTTGCTCTTAGATTATCAATCTGGTCTTGTAGCGAAATGGAAGTTTCATCTTCGTAATTTAAGTTGTCATCCTTTTCGTTTGGCTTTTCAGGGTGGCGCCCACAAGTAGCTTTCACGCTTCGCAAGTACGACATCTTGTATTGGATAATTGGGTAGGTACAACGAGATGAAGAATATTTTGTGTAAAAAATGTGTAAAAAGTGAGTTAAAAATCACATGTATGCACTTGTAGTAAGATTGAGAGTAAAACTTGTGTAAACTTGTGTAAATCTAAAAAAAAGTTGAATTGAAATGTTCAAGAATTAAATAATTTTATTTATTTTTCTCAAGTTTCCCCAAAAATTCACAGTTTGCACAACGGCTGGGGATGTCTCGTTAGAAACTTTGTGTAGTAGTGTTTGTTGAGGATGTGTCAGATGACAAATGGCAAATTTTAATGTTATACTAACTCGCACTTCGTGAAGCCACTATAAGAAACATTGTACGCTGCAAGCAAAATCGCATTATGATTGCAAATCTATCTCTGCCCACATCATTAAATGGTCCTGCTCTCACCTTTAATAATGGACATGACTTTGTAAACTTTTTGAACCATACAGATTCTTGCTCATGGGTAGCCTTCCATTGCCTCTTCAACTTTTTTGAAAGAAGAACAACACGACT
>JAHZMT010000943.1:0-20267 GCA_027743785.1 Sinhomidia bicolor | reverse complement strand
CATTAGGATCATTACAACGGGGAGGAGCTTTGGAGTATTTTCTCTTTTGGTAAGTTAAGACTCAACGGTCAACCAACCGTTTTTCATTCCTTGTTATTATTTAAGTTGACATTTCATGTTGCTTCTTCAAAGAAACTTTGCAATAAACTAATATTACAGTTAGTTGAAAATGTTATGAACCTGATGATTGTCTATTGTGGTTGGTGCATAAAAAAACAAAAAAAAAATCCAACTAAATAGCACAAAAGTTTGTTTACGCAGGAAGGGAATGAAACAAAAAAATCAGTATTTTTTCCCTCTTTTTTATTGCCTTTATTGTATTTCCGGTGCAACATTACATTGCATAATATTATATGCGTATGAGAAAAATCAGTAATTTCTTTGTCACGCCAGGGGTATTTTATTGCACTTTTTTATGTAAGCAATAATATACATAATTTATTTATTTATGTACAAAGTGGTCGGTCAATGGTCACACTCTCTTCTACTCACTACCGCCGACACCAACATCAACATCACTGATTCGTCGACAAAAGATAGGCATCTCTGTCTGTTACTCAATTCTAGTAACAAGCATTGCTCAGTGCAATGCAATGTGTTTGCTGGTAATGCCATCCGGTCAAGTCACATAATTTGGTATTTTCACTTATCGTGCCCAAAGTTCAACCAGATTTTAGTTTCATGCAGCAATTTATCGTAATGTTAGTAGCATATGAGCTAGTGATTATTACCAATATAATAGCACGCGTAAATGCCGTGTTTGAGTACCTGGCGTTGTCGATCAGCATGCAAAATAAATGCGATAAAGTATGTACAAGTAATCGACAGTTTTGTCAATAATATTGGTGTACAGTTTCGACTCATTGTTGTCACTAGCCAGCCTTTTTTCCTGTATAATTCCAGAGAATGAGCTAAACAACCACTGTTATTACTAATAGCAAATGATGGTGGTGGTGAAACTGGTATAAGGAAGGTTCACCGTGGATTCTACTTATTTGTTAAGTTGGCATGATTGATTCTCATGTAGACATAACTTTTCTTCTTACCAGTTTGTATCGCCGTCGTGTACATTAGTGTTTTAGCTTTTAAAACAACGCCTTAAAACGCAATCCTAACTAGTTACATAGGTAGTATTTTTTTCTCTCTCTCGTTTTTATACTTGTATCATTTTGATCATGAATGGTATAGGTAGTTAGGTAATGTAGGTAGTAGTATGCAGCAAGGGAGAGCAGGCAAGCAGCAATAATACAATGATGATTATCATCATCTTCATCATCGCATTGCCATGAAATGTCTATATATGCACACTTCCACTCATTTTTATTGTTCCTTTATTTCGATCAGGTTCTCATATTACATATTATTATGGCTCCACTACTACTACTTCTACTGCACGTCAAACCATTTTCATTTCTTCTTGTCGGTTCTTCTCCTTTAGTCTCCTCATATTTGGTGTTATTATTGTTGTTATTACATTACATTTGATTTTATACCATCGTCTCTTTCTTTATCAAAGTACATTGTCCACTGTAAATACAACTTGTGTACAAAATGTACATTGCTTGCATGCATGCAACCTAGCGAACGCCACCTCCTCCTCTTCACAGAATAAAAAAAAATCCAATTCACCAAAAAAAAAGTCAAAGTCACCAGAGAAGAGAGCGAGAGCCGAGACGAGGAGAGCGATATTATTATTGAGCTGACTGTGCGAGTTGAGTTGTTGAGTACTCATTCATGCAATTTGGTAATTTTACTATTGCTATAAAAATTGATAGCGTGTAAAACTTATACAGTTGTATAGTACCCATAAACTTTTTAGACTCCACTTGTAAGTTTGTGTGTATGTGTGAGTAAATTAAGAGCTATCAATACCACCGCCATCCACCCAACCATGTTAGGCTTTTGCCGCTGCTGTAAAATTTACTATATATTCATCATCCATCCATGTGTTTCTCTTTTTTCGCTTTATGCAAGCAAGTTGGTGGGAAGCGAAGGGAAGTTGTAGTAATTTTTTTGTAGAAAGAAAATTATTCAGACAAAAAAACACCACTAACGTGTAGCAGCAGCAGAGAACTATTATTATTTCCTGTTGGTAGCTTTCTCACAAGCTAGAGAGCTACCTTGCATGTCGTGTGTTGTTCCCGTTTTTCTTTGGGAAACAGAGAGGAGAGAAAGTAGTATGTATAAGAAAAAAGGGGGTGAGAACGTCGGCGGCGGTTGTGACGGTGTTGGTAATGTGCCTGTCTGGACTGTTGTTATTTTTTTATCCAGGTTTTTATTCACAATGTGTAGATGGATGGATGGATAGGCAGGTTTCAGTAGGTTTTTTGACGGGTTGGTTTCCGTATAGCTGGTGTTGATCGAGTAGTTAAGCTTTTGTTTTTTTTTACCTATTATCCTGTCTGAACAAAAGCGTTTTCTCGGCTACTTTCCTTGCCGCTTGACCAAGCCAAAGCCAAAAACAAGAAAAAAAGGCTTGCCTCGGGTTATTGTTTTGGTGGAACAGTCATATCAGTCATCAGTCAGGCTAGACTGTACATACATGAGCATACTTTATTTGGCTAGAGGGTTACATACACAAATGTCTAGTATATGTATGATGTAGTTCCCGTTCTAATGATGATAGTATTAATAGTAATTAAGATATGATATTATGTTTCAAAAAGGAAGAGCTTTTGTATGCCATGTGCATCCCATATTTGTCATGTTAGGTTCAATGTTACTCGCTTTACTTGGATTCTTTTACATCCGCTAGATTGCATTTAAAACCACAAGTTTGAGCAATCAAAATATTAACAAGTTTATAAACTAATAAATTATTTTCTTATTTTTATTGATGACTAATTCCTAAAAGAGTATATAGCAAGAGCAACAAATTGACTATCTTAACAACGTATTAAATTTCACTTGATTTGCCGTTCTTCACTTTACGCTTATATACTATAAAATAATAAAACAAAAAATGTCAAATGTTTGTAAGTAAACGTTGACGGCAATATCAAGTGGACGTTTTGATTCGCACTGCGTTTGAATAAAGCTGCAAAACTACATTTTTGCTTCGAGTACATCAAAAATTTCTTTGTTTCTATCGGCTTGCCATATTCGCCTGTTTCTGTTTCTTTTCTTATACCATTGAAACAATGAAACAATAATAGGACAAATCATCTAAATAGAAGCAGAATCCAACCAAGGAAAGTTGTGGAATGTCTCTGGTTTCTCTTTCTTACTCCAGAGATGCTTGGCCACTCGAATAGATTGACACCGCCGGGCAACGCAAACAGAAATCGACAAAAAACCGATGAAATCATGATGATGATAAATAATATGAAATAAAGTAGAATAGCAAGCGAGTCTGGAAAAAACGTATATCTGTCTTCCTTCTTCTTCCTGTCTCATCATTATCATCCTCTCTCTTTATAATATATAATACACTTTTCTTAAACATAAATATTTTGACATGCCATATGCCCTATATAAATCCTTGTCATCTATCATATCTATAAATATATATAGCTACACTACAGATTATATATCGTCTTGCAATATCAGTAGCAGCAGTAGTAGTAGTGGTACGATATGAATACTTTCTCTTTTCTAGTTTGTTCTTGTTGTTCTTCCTCTCCACTTTTCACTCTCTTCTTTCTCTCTGCCAAGAAGAGAAAGGGAAAGTAGCAGTTTGAGACAGGAGAGTAGACAGCCAAAGCAGCACGTAACAGTAGCACTTGTGCTACGCTACGTGTATACAGCATCCAACTTCATTCTAATCATCATCTTAACTTTATTCCAGAAGAGATACTGAACTGTAAGTAGCAGTGATGTATATATGTGCATATACCTACATGTATACATGCATCATACCAATTGTTCCAACTCCATTCCTTTCTTCAGTTTGCACTTGAATCTTTATTTTCCTTTTCTTTATTCTGAGACATGATTTTATTCTCCAAGAAACAAGTGCGGAAAATAAAGACGAAGCAAGCAAGTATATGTTTTTTCTCTCAATAGAATATAATATGAAGAGTTGAGATGGGACTACCAACAACGATATGCATTTTCCTCTTCGTCTCCTCTTCTCTCCTCGGGTTGCTTCCTTTAACTTTTGCTTGCTCACATAATACCTAAACGGGTAAAGATGATATGATAATGTATCTATTTTCACCTTGCAAACAACAAGTATCTCTTGTAAAACTCATATGAAGCAAGCAAAGCATCAGTAAGTACTCTGGCATTACTACTGCCACTTCAAATAGATTCCTGATTCTCAAAGTCTCCTGATTCCACTCCACTAGAAGCTAAAAAAATCTGTGGATAAGTTGGTTGGCGATGCAAGCAAGAAATAAAAGAAGGAAAGAAAACTGTTGTGTGTCGAGTGGTACGGAGTAAGTGGTGCTGCTGGTAGTGGCCGTCGTTTGTGTGAAGGAGAAAATACTCTGTTCCACTACTACCTAGTATGACTACTGTACTCGCTCACTCACTTACTCCACACGGAGGGCACCTCCGTCGTCGTTCCGTTACCTCCATCCATAATCATGGGAGTACTCACACACTTACTGCTGCATGAGTACTACTTCCACTACTTTGTTGAGTGTATGAAATACGAACGTTCTGTGTAATGCACAACTACCACCACTGTTCAAAATTCCGCCAACTATCCTGCGTGTAGTATGTAGTAGTTGTATTTTCACCTCTCTTCTGGTAGTAGTAGTACTGGTAATATTTTTTACTATTATAAAAAAGCAAGCACATTGAAGTACAATAAGCAGTCAACAGTGCAATCTGGGATTTTCCCCGACGAAATCGTAGTAACAACAACAAGACCGTATACTATAAAATATATAGGTGTAGGTACATCCATATTTCTCTTCGGTTTCTCTCTGTTCGGTTTCGGTTTAGACGGCTCATGATGGTTGGTTGGTTGGTTTATTCCAACTACTTCCAACGCTCAAAAGTATTATAGTTATATACTGAAATATAATATTATTATAAGCTGTGCAGTCCAAGTCACAGTCTGAGGAAATAGTTAATAGTAGTAGTAGAAGTGGCAGTGGCTGTACTTACACTAGCCGGACTATTTTTTTCCTTGTTGAGCTGGTTGGTTAGTATAGTATAGTATGTGGTATTGGTTGGTTTCCTCCAAAATCATCATCGTCAACTTCTTCACCACTAGCATGGCTAAATCAATGTAGTTTTACAACAGTACTATATTTTATTGTGGTCCCTCTTCCAACAATAGTAGTATTCTATTAGGTATGTAACGTTACGGTTGCAATATTTCTTGTGAGAGAGCAGTATTACACAGAGGAGAACAGACAACTCCTTGCTAGTTCCTTTGCTCCATTTCGCCTTTCTTCCTCCAAAAATCCAGTAGTTATCTTGGTGGTCTTTGGCAGCAATCCTTTGGTGGATGTTGTCTGGTTTATTTTTTTAGAAACAAAACGTTTGTCTAAAGTTTGAAAAATTGTTGATAATGTATTGCAAGTGAGGATATAGTTAAAATTCTTGCCAATGCCAGTATTGGAAAGGCTATTCAAAATGCCAGAACCTGATACTAATAATAGCAGCAAGTTGGACAGTAGAAATAATGACAATCGTGTAGATTTGAGCCGGTATTTGAATGACGAAATAGTGAAAAATATAAGGCAGGTTGAACGGCTAACAGGGATCAATAATTATTTAAAATGCTTAATCGAGCAAAAGGAAGAGGAGCATAGACAAATCATGTTGTATCTTGAGCAGCAGGATAAGCTTGCAAAATCGCTAGAGGAAAACTCATCTACTACTGAGGACTACAATGATCATCAGTAGAAATAGGGGGCTAAATAGATAGATATAAACTTTGACTGGTGAAAGTTTTGTGAAAACGTGAGGAAAAAGTGGTGGAATTCGAAGGTTGGTGGTGTGATATGATATATATATATTTGTTGTGTTTGTAATTGATGCTCCTGTTTTTGGATGAAGTTGTAAATCATTATGTGTTCTTGGCGGGTGTTATCCTCTTCATATTTTACATTATTTCTTACTTCATCTCTGTCACAACACCATCATCAGCACCTACGGTGACCATGAGCAAATGACTTAGTTTTTTTTGTGCATTTAATTATAAATTTTGTGATGAAAAATGAGCTGATGTACAGAGTACGGCGAGTAGATAAAAGCAAATTGTTGGCTGATGATCCTAGGAAAATACACTATTTGTTTGATGTCTGGTGTGTGTCGTGAAGGTGGAGATGTGAAGAAAAAAATAATTGAAATTATTTTTCTCTTAAAAAATAATAATAGGAGCGTGTGAAAGTGAATGTGGGGCACCAGGGGACATCATAGGCTAAGAGTAGTAGGAAGTCGCAGAAGAAGAAGAAGGACTTGTAAAAGTGTAAAAACATTTAGGGATTTTTGCAAGTGTCATCTTCACCCCAGAGGGAAAAGGAAGATTGTATAGCAGTCAGCATTCCAATAAATAAAAATACTAAAATATATATATATATATATATATATTACACGTATTATAATAAAGAATAGGGCAAATTCATTCAATACTTTAAAAAAATATTACCGGTAGTCTATCAAGAAAAAGAGGAACCAGTTAATCTCTACCAAATTAATAATTTTGTCAAAATTTTAATAATTACGGCTTACTAGGCTACACTGTAAGGAAAAAATAAATATTTGGTAGCGCCAGCGTAAATTAATTTTTTTACTTGTCAGGGTTGTGATTTGTTTTTCAATCAATTTTAATAATCAATCATCTTTTTACGACATACATATTATACTAGGTAATATTTGTGATATTATATACATACATACATAGTTTTTAAAAAAGATCTGAAAAATCCGTTTTCAAAATTCGATACGACATACGAATCATCAATCAAATCAATAATTTAAATAATATTACATCATCATCATCAAATCGGTAGTGTGTCTTCATCTCATTGTTCAATCGTTGGAGTAAACTTGTTGTGTTGCTGTTTTTGGACTGAACGGTAAGTCCGAGTTTGCCTCGTTCTAAGTTAATTACTTTTGGTTAATTATAAGCTTTGCACTCTTGTCAACTTCTAAATTACATACCATACGTAAACATAGATAGGTACATACATATGTCGCTATGTAGCTCACTGTAAGTTGAAACGTGGTTCATTATTGCACTGTACCAACTTTATAATGATGTTTGAGAATGTCTAAAGTAAATATTTTAAAAGGTAATAATTCTGAAAGGTAAAAGGCAGTCCAAGTCATGGTCATGCCATTTCCCTTGAACATTTGCAATGCACGTGTATTTTTGTATAATTCTCATTTTACTCTTTCCTCTTATTTCTGAAACGATTTGGTTACGAGGAAGGAAAAAAGAAATTAAAAAATCAACATTTCTCCAACTTTTTTTAACTGTAAAATGAGACACAAGTACTACCCTCGTACCTGCTGCTACACCAGACAAAAACGTACGGTTACAAAAATAGTTCTCTTCTTCTCATGTGACGCTTTTCTCACAGAAAAATACCGCACACTCAATATTACACAAAGTTACCTGTACTTGAGCTATTGTTTTAAGGTGGCAGACAAAAATATAACTCAAAAACAGTTGTACAATTTTTTAAGTTAGTTTCTTTTTTTGAGAATTTTAAAACTCGAGGGAGTAGGGAAAAGAAAATAGACCTTTTCATCCTTTTTTCTCTCTCGGCCTCCATCTTATTTTTTATTAGCTTAAAGTGCTTCCTTATTCCCGTGCGACTTTAGCATACCTAGACTTTACACAATTTATTCTGGCAAATTTTTGTTTCAGTTGTAGGAAATGAATCGGGCATGACACGAATGCAGGGCATAAGATTTGGGCTGCTTGTGAGATTTTTTTTTATAAAAAACGAAAAACATTATGGTAATGTGTGCGATATTCTACTTTTGACGACTTTTGTTAAGTACATCTAGTTCATAGTGTTTACCTGTGCAGCATATTCGTATGCGTTGTACTTTTCATAGAAAATATGCCAAACGAAATTCCAAGAGTGAATAATAAGAAGACAAATTCTTGTTGCGTTGCGTTCTATTGCGTAAAATGATGTTAATGTGATGATGATGTGATGTGAGTCTGCACGAAAGACAATGGCAGACAGTACTACAAAATAATATCTCTGTGCATGATCTGCTGCTGCTGTCGCTTGCTGTTGCTGCTGCTGCTGACGAACCCAAAAGCAAAACAACAAGAATTTAAATTTCAAATAATAATAATATGTTTTGTGTAAAAATGGCTTTGTGGTGTGGTGATTCTTATCATGACGATATGGCTTCTTCGTAAGATTTTTTTTATTGCAACAGCAAGCAGCAGTATGATAATGTGGTGGTGGTGATGGTATGGTGTAAAGTAACGTAAGTAAAGTAAGATGTCCCAAACATAACTCTAGCATTATATAACAATAATAATGGTCATTTGAATGCACTGAATATGTATGTACAAACGAAAGAAGAAAAAAAGGAAAAATTCTGTTGTTTCGCTTTGTGTGAAGAATAGCAGGTTTCTGATTGATAAATGTTGACGCGACAACAAAAAATGTCTACTTGTTACATTTACATACATGCTTGCTTGTTTGGCAAAATAACAGAGAGGGACACGGAGGACGACAACGACGACGACGGCGACAGAGACTGCATGCATATACTATGCAGTATATAAGCATTCAGCATCACTTTTTTTGCTTGTTTATTATAAGTTTTGCTACAAGACCAACATGCAGTAGCAGCGTAACAACAACCGGAGTAAAAAATGTCCAATGAACCTGATTATAAACACGTCCACCACTTCTCTCTTCTCGTCTACCGAGTCAACTCAGGCCAATTATCCATTGTATATTTTTTACACTCTTTTTTATCATCTAACTGCTTTGAAAAACATCATTTTCATTTTTTTTCTTTTCTCGTAATAAGTAACGCATTTAAAATGCTTTTATAATATACATATCACATTACATTACTACACATGACATAAATAAGCAGGCACTTTTATTTACTTGATGATGAATCTTACAATTTTTTTTAGCTGTATCATCAAGTGTATGTATATGCATGACAAGTTACTGGACACAATACAATTTTGGCATTATATTTTGTCGCCAGTTTTAAAAAAGGTCCAGAGAACTTTGCTTTTCCCTTGCATGAGTATATCTCTTTTAGTAAGAGTTTTGACTGGTCCGTTTAAAAAATTTACTTACATATCAGTTGGCTAAGTTGGTTTGACGAAGAAGTTTTGGTCGTTGTATTTTTTTCTATGTATAAAACAAGGAAGCTAAATAATTTTTAGGGCTTTTGCATTGCATTATTATTTTCATGTACGTAACGTAAGTACGAATGATGTACATTTGGCGTCATTTTTGCACTTGACAATGTTGTAAAAAAATTATTTTTCGTATATACATATAATTTGATGACGATAATATAAAGTATGTATACATGTACGAATGAGGATAGAATGATGATTATTTTTTTCTGGTGAGTATAGTAGCAGTAGTAGTAGAATAATGACTATAAGCTGTGGGATTGATATATGCGTGCATGTAATGTATTATTATTATAGCCGTATTTTATTTTGTGGCCACGGTCATCCTGTTGTATTCATTACCAAGAAACATAATATACATATCAACATATCACTGAATTTTATGTGTATTTGTCCCAGTAGTCCCATTCGTGTTTCACTTTTCTCTGAAACTCACAACAGCTACTAAACATTAATAAAATGTTTAACGTATATGAAGGGAATATATGAAGGAGTCTATTATGTATATAATAATGACGAGTAGAGTGTGGTGTGGTGGTGACACTATTTCGAACTCTAATGTATTTAAATAGAAATTTTAAAAGACAGACTCTTTGCTCTGGTGATGATGATGATGTGCACTCACAGCAGTAATAATTTATTGTATGTATTTATATGCATAAACGTGAAAAATAAATGCATGACAGAAGAAAAGTGAAATTACCTATGCAAACGGACATTATCGGAACATTTTTCACTCATCATCTGTTATATAATATTTTCTTGTTGCATCATTATTGGAATTATAGGCATTCGTTCATTGATATTGCCTGATTTTTACAAGGATTTCTGTAGGATATTCAACTGAACTGTGCAGAAATGTAAAGTTTAAAAATACAGCAGCAGACAAAAACGTAGTCTGCTGGGTTCACGTTCGTAATATTAATTAGATTGAATTATTGATGTGGGAATGTGTAACTTTATGAAGTGAAACTTGACAAGATTGCTTGTTCAGTTGAAAACGCTGTTGTCCGCCCGCGTCTCACTATTAACAGGCTCACATCTTCCGTGTTGTAATCCGAGCTGAATTTGAGCAGACGTTTGTGAAAAATAATATATCTGGAAAATCAGTTGTCGTGTCGTATTATTATGAGGTGATCTTGTTGTACTCAGTGTCGTATTCTCGTTTTTTTCAAGAAACGTACCTATAATAGCATTGAATTACTTTCACCAGTTTGCTACAAATAGTATACATAATATAGTAACCCAACTAAAGAATAGGATTATATAATAAAGTTCAACAATAAAAGTATACAAGCTTCAATTAGCAACAGTACAAAAAAGGAATAATATGCATTAGGTAAAATGACAATCATTTTGTTTTCTTCCTGGAAGCAAAATACATTCATTCTTCGTTCTCCGTAACTTTGTTCATTCTCCTTATTATAATTCTGCTGACATCTGCCTCTCAAGTAAGTTTATTACATTTTATTCTTGATTCATTCTCGTCGTCATCATGTGATCCATCTATAATATGAAGGAGACAAGGGGGAGAAAGGGAAGCAGAGGAGTAAAAAGCGCCTTGAAGCGGATTTCTCTTTAAAAAAAGGTATACATATAACAAACAAAATACTTTCTTGTTTCCTTTTTAATACTTTGCTGGCCTTCTTCTCCAGCTTCTGCTGCTGTTCCTCGTGTCTGTTTTTTCTCTTCTCTTCTTCTTCTAAAGGTGTATATAAGTACTATATGGAGTAGTAGTGACGTGTGTAAACTAAAAGAAATAAACGATTAAAGGAGGAAGGCTTTCTTTTTTTTCGCATCAGTCGCTTCGCATCATCATAAATGCGTTATCTATTTCACCTCAACAACAGCAGCAGTAGCAGCGGCAGTACAGCAGCGTCATCATTCCCTTTCACATCATCGTCGTCCTCCTCGTTTTGTACGATGATGTCCTCCATAATTTACGTACGAACATATATACATCTAGGCATTGGTACTACTCCAACTGCTTTTACTACAACAACTTCTACTACTGCTGTCACTCACGTAAAATCCGGGAATAAGGAAAGGAAGCAGTTTTTCTCGCTTGAGAACGCACACCTTTCTCCTTTCTTGATCACTTATGTAACGTCCGTGGTAGTACGTACACGAACGTATTTCCTGTTTGAAAATCTATATTCCGCCATCTCGTTGTCCCGCTGTTCCTCGTGCGTATAACTGTTATATTATATGATGTTTGCATGCGTGCGTGTGTACTCTTTGAAAAAAAAAATAAAAGAGCATAGTCGTGTAGCAGGCAGCAGCTTGTTACTGCGTAAAGAAGGCAAATTGATTTTGGCTTGGATCAAATTTCCAAAAAAGGCAATCGTAGCTTTTTACAGGGAGACGAAAAAAGGATAGTTTTGAAGAACAATTTAAAAGGGCATGTGCTATTTTTGACGATTCGTTTTTGTTCCCTTCTCTCTTTCTATGCTCACATTACTTTTTACGTAAACTACAAGACAGGGTCATTTTCCACTTTTTATTAGCATTATCAATGCTTTTTATGATATGATGGAGACGTATGGAGATGGATGGGTCTATATATATTGTAAAGCACACATGACCGGAGGCTGCTTTAACTACTACTGCAGTAAAAGACATTTCTCGTCATGTGATTCTTTCTTTCTTTCTTTATGTTACATCGTATAATATGCAACATGAGTCAAGTCAAGGAGCGAAACCATTGTTTATCTCGTTGTCATCATTTCACTCTTTTTTATGTTCTTGGGAATTACTACTGTGACAGTCGACTGCGTGTGTGCCACACTCACTGAATGATAGGGAATTTTTGCTTAATCTTGTTTATTCATTCTCCTTGTTCACTCACTGCTGCTGCCGTTACTACTGCTTCTTTTTTTCTTGTTGTTGAGTTTAATAAATAAAACAACAACAACAGCAAAAAACTGCTTTGTCTTCATTGTTGTTGTTGCTGTTTGCCCATCGAAGCGTGCATATTACGTAGCATAATACTAATGAAGGTAGTGGTAGGTAGTAGGCAAGCAGGTACATATTATATATGTGGTTATGGTAGTTTTCAAGGGAAAAGCGAAAGATTTCAAGGAAAAAGATGAGGAAAATTGTGGTGAAAAGTCCTGGGTAAGGAAAAAAGAGAAAGAAACGTAGTAAGTATACTTGTGTTTCTTTCTTAATAGAAATTGGAATAAAAAGAGAAAGAAAGAGAGAGAGAGAGAGGATAAGAGTAGGGATGTGAAGTGGAGAGCCGTGCTTTCATATGATTAAAGTATGAAAAGAAAATATGAAAATTTTAATCTTGCTCAGTTGGTGGTGGTGGTGGTGATGCTAGTATACTATTATATAGTTTGGTGTGGTAGACTTGACTTGGTTTGGTTGGCAGTTGTATGTAGTTGTGCAGTAGTAGTAGTGGTCTTTTGTTCTTCTTTTTAGCTTGACTCTAAAAAATCAAGGATGAAAAAGAAGGCAAGAAAAAGAAAACACTCTAGTGATCCCTTTTGTAATTGAAGAGTATGATCTGATGAGGAGGATAGCTTTGAAGTTGAGATGAAGTAGGGGCAAAGTTGTTTTTAAAGATAATGTGAATATTGATTTTTTTTTTGTTAAGAAAATGCAGATAGTACCGGCGTGTACGTAATGCTGCTGTTGTTGGAATTGAATGAGTGAATCATCCATACCAACTTTATCTCTTCCTCTCTCTCTCTCTCTCTCTTTCCTTTCCCAAGTGAAAAGTATGATTGAATCACGTTTTCGTGCTCAATTTACTCACTCAAGATTGCACAGAAGCATGGTGATAGGTTGAGTGAGAAGCAAAAGAGAAAAAAGATGACGATATATCTTTTATCTAGATTATCAATGTGGGGTTCATATATCACTGCAGTAAGTAATGTTGGTCTTTTTTCTACATTCTACTATGGATTTCACATTTGAGGATGAAGCTCAAGCACAAAAAATAGACAAGTCCATCACAAAATATTATTTAAAACATGAGAGAAAATTAAAACAAAATTAGGTTAAAAGGTCTAAGCTCAATTTTTTTGTGTTGCATTCAGCAATACTTTTTGTTATTACTTTTTGTTTGTGTTCGTAGCAGTCATGCTGTATTTTTTGGTTCAATTATTCAATATTTACTTATAGGCTAGCATTATTTACTGTCAATGTTTGCTTGTGTAAGTCCACCTAGGTCAGTTCTGTGACCATGAGTTAAAGTTTCCATTATCGTAAATTAGGATTCGTAATGCATGTGTAAAATATGTGTTTAAATGCGTTTTTAATGAATCATTAGTATTATCTGGTAGGTTATTTAATGACACAGTGTTGCAGTAATGACTCATGGCAGTACGCAATGGTGTAGTTTACCTCTTCTTTCTTGTTCTTCTGTGGTTAATTGATTATAAGGGTGATTAACGGTAATTTTGAGGTTTTGTCATTAAACTCTGGTTCAGTAATATTGTTTTAAATGTTGACTCCAATAATGTATAAAGCCGCGTGAAAAATTTGTTTGTGCTCCCATATACGTAGAAATCTTAATTGCTTTTGAAAAATCTGAAGTATTTAAAAATTTATTGTTGCATTTTGAGCAGCAACAGTAGTAGCTGCAGTTATTATGCGTTCATTACACATTAGCATACAAAGTACTTACCTACTTGAACAACAAACATGCACATATGTACGTCAATAATTTCTCATGAGCTTTAATAGGTAATTCTATATATTATTATTACACGTAAACCCGTCCGGAGCAAACATTCACTCCTGTTGTTATGATTTATAAGACATTATATTAAATGCACACGCAATTTGTCCATCACGTTTACACTTGCCTGCCAATTAAAACTAAATCAGGTAAAAATTGAACTTTCATTTCTTTGCTCACAGCTCAGAACATGTGTTGTGCTCCATTTCACTTTATTTTATTATATTCACAACTTGTTCGACATTTTAAAAATTATCCTGCAAATATAGTTTACAATGTCTATAAATTATACAGTTAGGGTTTCAAGAACCATAACCAGATCGTTATGATCATCATCATCATGATTATGCAATAATTCCATAACTCTCTTTCTATTTTAATTTTGTCCTATATCCTGACCACATTTTATTCATTTTTACCTTCTTCTCCTCCGACGTCCATAAATAATAACAGGTTTTGTATTTATTAACCCTCCGTTGGTAATTAGAAAAAGGCTGATGAATTAATTCTTTGCGTGGGAAATAGCCACTCATCACACTACTACTATATGTATTGCGCGAGAAGACTAGTGCTCCAGTACAGTTTCGTATTCATTTTTTTCTTTCCTTGTAAGTATGTGCCTTGAATCTGAATGCCAAGTTCTGCCAGCATAAAATTTTTTTAAAGAAAATAATTTCATTCTACCGCATTCTATTTCATTTTACCTTTCTCCCCCTCTTATTTTTTGTTTCTCTGTCAATTGGTCCCAATAGAAGAGATCCCTCCAGCCATTTATATTAATTTCGTTTTTCTAATAATTTTATCATTATCATCATCATGATCACGATTCAGCCATCCTTTTGAAGAAGAAAAACAATTCAATTCAGCAGCAGTAGCAAAAACTGCACACTGCCACCGCACAGTTCAATGCTTCTACGGTAAAGTAGTAGTAGTAACAGCAGCAGAAGTAGTCTTTTCTCCCAAATTAATTACCCGTTTACTTTTTCATTAGAAACGTAGTTGGAAGGAACAAGAGAGAATAGAGAAGGGGAGTATAAAGTTGCCAAAAATACATCACTTTTCACCCCATTACCATTATTATTTAACTAACATCCTCCTTCCCCTCTCTCTTTTTCTATTCTCTTTTTCGCTTTTTTTCTCTCTCCCTCCAACTTTTTATTCTGTCTTCCTCCTCTTGTCTTCATTTTCTAACTTTAGCCACTAGCTAGTCGGCCACTAGTACTACCACTACTATTATTACTCCACCACCAAAAAACCTGGTAAATTATTCAAGTAAACAGCTCTATTTTCTATTCTAGTATCTTTTCTCCACACATACACACACACACAAGACATGACGACATCAACTTTTAGTCTGCCACCACCACCATCTACCACCAATCTTACTACTACTACTATACTACCGTCAATGTTCAAACAACTTTTTTCTCCTTATTTTCTACCATTTTTAGCTTATAATAGTCATATCATCATCCAATTGTTCTTCACGTTTTTTTAGCTTTCCCACTTGCAACTTTTTTTCTCCAGCAAAATGAGCGGAGGTTCCCTCTTTTCTTCTCTTTCTTGCTGCTGTCTTTTTTTATTAAAAACGAACCGTGTTAGGCGTTATTTTTATGGGCACTCTTTTTTTCTACCTCTCTCTTTATGTACATTATTGTTTCAGGTCACATACTCACGAAAATGGAATGGTTTGGTGTGGTGGTGATAATAGTGTTGGTGTGGTAAGTTGAATAGTATGCAGTTGTAGTAGTAGTAGTATATGACTGGAGGAGAGAAAATAATACTAGTACTACCAACTACTACTACTACAAGAGCCCATCATCATCATGCCGTGTCGCACACACATACCTCCCAAAACACGTAACTTTCACCAACCGTAAGAGACGGACAGCAGGGAAAACCCTACCAGACTCCCATTACCTATTTCTTCCTTTCTCTCTCTCTCTGAAATTTTAACACCACCGCCAACAGCAATGGTTGACGGTGGTGGTGGTGGTTCAACTTTACAAAGGAAATATTAAACAAGAAAAAAGTAATAATTTGTATGCAATGCAGGATAGAAGAAAGGCATGAACAGGAAAAGGGAAAAAAGGACAGTCACTATTACTTCCAACGGCACACGAGCAAGTTTTGAAATTTTACAAATGTATACACGGATACTCATGCACTGTTGTAATCGTCATATTAATAAGCAGTTGGAAAAAGAGGGTGACTATATGAGTAGTAAATAATAATAATTATTATCATGATGACGTTGTTGGTCGTGATGATGAAGATGGTGATATTTTGGGATTGGGCAATAAATGGCTGGGCAGTAACAGGTAGAGAAAGAGGGAGGAAGAACGAATACGAAACGAACGTGTGTGTATGAGCACCCAGAGCTTTTCTTCATTATTATCATCGCCGTCGTTCGTCCTCTCAAACAAAGCTGTTGTGGAGAAAGCATAAAGACGAGGAAGAAAATGAAAAAAGGGAAGCAAAGCAATGAGTTTTTCTTGTTCTAGAGCTCTATTTCTCGTGCATTGGTTTATTTGTACGATTTTTTATGATGAACTGAAGTTAAAGGGGAATATTTTTACGATGTTCGACATCGTCAGCTCTAGTGGCTGCTGTATTGTAGCAACAAAGCAGCAGAGAGAGAGAGAGCGTATTTTGTTGAGCGTGTGCATTATAAACCGGATTGGTTTGACTTGGCTTTGGTTTTACTTTCTTCTTGTCTGCCTGTCTGCTTGTGTTAGATATAAACACAAATACACAGCGAGAGAGAGAGAGAAGCCATTTGAGCTGTTTTAGAATAATAATGATGACGACGGACGAACAAGAGTATAAAATGACGAGTATGATGATGATGATGATGAATAGAAGAAATAGAAGGAAGGAGAGAGAAAGGGAGCCGGCTAGCTTTTCTCTTGGCTTCTTTTTAACATGACAAGGATTATCAGTCCACTGTGTAGCCCTTTCTTTTTTCTTGCTGCTTTCACTAAAGAGAGAGAGAGAGAGGGTTCATCCTATCATGCATTGTTGGTTTTGGCTTGTTGGGTAGTAGTACAAGAGTGATATAATCAGCAGCAGCAGCACCAGAAAAAAAAGAAAAGAGATAGAGCGGTAGAGTAGTATATATGAATGTACAAAGTGAAAGTAAAAATTTTCTCGAGTAAAAGTGTACCTTATATATACATATATATGTATAATGTTTAGAATATAGAGTAGAAAAGGTGTATTCAATAGTCATATAATAATGCATAATAATAATAACAGTTGAGAGAAGAGAGTTGGAGCGAAGGACTCGGTGGAAATCGCAAGAAAAGACGTCAGAAAAGTTTCTCGTCTAGATCAATACATACAATGTTAGTGCTTTCTTGTTCTTTTCCATGTAACCAGACAAGACAAGCAAAAGTACATGGGTGGGTATAGCGGCGACGACGGCGAATGCCTCACCCTTGTCCTGGCCTATGCATATTTTTTTCTTTTTGAGGAGAACCAACAAAAAATATAAAGCGTAGGTAATATTGTATTATAGCTGGGTAGGTAGAAAGCTACTACTACAACTACTATGATGATGATGATGATAGTGGTAGTGGTGGTCTGGTTGGTGATGGTAGTACAAGCTGAGTTGAGAGTGCAGAGTAGTGGTGTTTGTTGGAGTTGGAGTGACCATAAGAATATATTATCTATATGTATATATATCTATATAGCTATTGCTCGCTCTTTTCTCCCCGAGCATGGGCATTACCCGCTCCATGAAAGATGCCGGAAAATACCGAAAGAGAAAGAAGAAAAAAATAAGAGAGAGAACATTATACAGCTCTTTCGCTTTTATGGGTAGTCTCTGTTCTTCTTTTCCTCCTTGTTCGCTCGCTGGTAGAATAGAATAGCTAGATACAATAGTGTAGGGACTAAAAAAAGTAAAGTAAAAGCAGACAGGAATTTGTAGTCTGGTGTAGTCTATACATTGTTTTGTACAAATATATACATAGATAGATATATATATGCATATGAAAAGAAGTTTCTCCTTTTTTATCTAAAATATAATCTGGATAGATGGATGGAGGTAGTGGTAGTAGAAGAAGGAGAAGAAGAAGAAAAGAAAGAGAGAGAGAGAGAGAGAGATGCTTTTTCATTTGCAAAACTAAAAAGGATCTCGTCACAATGTTCTTCCATCAACATCATCAATGTTGCCGTCGTCATCATCATCAACCCCATAATATTCTCTTTCCATCTATCCCGTTCCCAGTACAGAATGTATAGTGGTGGTGATGGTCGCAGTACTGCTCTTCTTTTCTTTTCTGATGCTACATAATAATGCTATACATACCATGTACTACGATAATATTATAGTTTTATAGCCTAATAGTACACTGTACTTTTCTATACGGAGTGAAGAGACAAAAAAAGATAGTTTTTTCTCTCTCTCTCTTCTTTTCTTCCTCGTCTCTCTCCATTCCATACAACAGTATAGTAGTTGGTGGTGGTCGCCGTAGTGTTTAGAAGAGTGTGTGAGTGATGATGATATGGACCGGCGCATTCCTATCAAGGGAAAAAATACTATTGACGTCACGACCTGACCCTTGACCTTTGTACAATAAATAAATTTGACTTTTCCCTTGTTATCATCTTCTCTCTTGTTTTTAGTGATATCTCGTTATATTATTATAAGAAAAAGAAAATTTTCGAGGAGAAATAAGCATACTTTGTGAAAACATAACGACATGTATGTAGGTATGTGGTGGTGGTGCTGCTGCTGCTGGTAGTGGTGATCATCAGCAAAAGAAAAAAAAGAAAATTTTCTGGTGTACGTTTTATCTGCCTGCAATAATAAAAATAAAGGGCTTTTCTTCTCCTTCTCTTCAGGTGTGGTGGTGGTTTCGTCAAAGAAAAGAGAGAGTTAAATTGACAAGAAGAAGTACTACAACTTTCTACTAGTAGTAGTAATAGTAGTAGTAGTAACTATTACTACTGCAATTTAATATTAATGTATTGATGAGAAGGGGCACGTGTTGATCAATTTGCACCACCAGGAATAAATAACCAGTAATAATAAAAAATGTGGTGAAATAAGGAAGGGGAATGCAAAGACAAAACCGGAGAAAATAAATAACCATTCAGGAAATAAATACAGAAGGATTATGAGATTTTGAGAGAATAATAATAATAATAAATGCTTATCTAACTTGTTTGTATGTGCATATATATACCTACATATATGTCAAATGGAAATGTTAAGAATGATGACTTGTTATACTAAAGCTTGCACTTTGGTTGTGGTGACGTTGTTGTCGTCATTATTCAGCTTGTGTTCATCTTCATCAACGTAAAGGTCTCGTTTGACCTTTTCTGTCTGTTCGAGACGAAAGAGAAAAGGAGCCGCTGTGCTACCCGCTACCAGTGGTGCTACTGCTGCTCTTTTTTTGTTACGTGATGCAGTCGTTGGTTGTTGATTTAATTATTAGTAAACCAGCTAAAAAATATTATTATGATAATGATCATCATCGTCATCAAGAAGATGCTGTTGTTTTCAAAACACTTTTCATGAAAGAAGCACCACCTATATTAGCACTACTTCTAATACTAGGAGGACCGCACCAACTATTATTACAACAACCAATTATTAGGGAGAAAGTAATAATAATTATATTACTGCCGCCACTACTTCAACAGTTGCTACTGCTGATACTTGTCATAGGGCTTACAAAAGTGCTTCATCTACTCAAATTAAGATATGATGAGAAATTAAGGGAACTATTTGAACAAATGATATTGAACAAGAATATAGTTACATGTTTTTAAAAATTACTGTGAAATTTATGATGATGATAGACAAAATCATAATGTAACAAAATTATTATTACTACTATGCTTCATGATGAAATGACTGAAAGAAGAGGCTTAAGATAGTTAGATAGAACAGTGCACTTTTTCTTCTTAACTCAATACAAAAAGGTACTTGAAATTTACAGAAAAAATGTTTTGGATACTTAAATTCATTACCTATTTTGTTTTCATATGTAGTTTTTTTTATAGAACTTTCTGTTTTTGTTTGCTTGTATATTGTATAAATAATCAGGTTAATGAAAGGTTTTTGAAAGGCGTTAATGAAAATGTCAACTGAGTTAATAATGATGATATAAAAAAGTTTGATAAAATAGTTTAATTGTGTGATGAAGGTGGAAATTTTAATGAAGCTTTATGTTTATTTTTGTGTTTTCAGATCTGTGATCGCATCTCTTTTGGAGGCGTGCAAGTATGAATGAATTAGATAGCTTAAGACAAGAAGCCGAGACTCTCAAAAATGCGATCCGAGTAAGTTGACGAAAT
>JAHZMT010000942.1:0-11586 GCA_027743785.1 Sinhomidia bicolor | reverse complement strand
TACTTAGGTGGTCTAGGTCTACCTACAAAGCACCACCACTATGTAGAAGTAGACTGATGTTGAGCTTAATAATGTACACACACACACATGTAAACTAAGTGCGTTTTTTGGCTTTCACCTTGATGTGCACAAGCAAAAGAAAAAAAGGCAAATGGAAAGAGTGAATGAGCGACTTTTTTTCTTGGGTGTTTTGAAGAGAAACCCCAAAAGAACAGTGTGTTTTTTTCCTTCTTTTTTTTCTCTCTCTCTAGCTTTGATGAAATGCTATTACTACTACCACCATGTGATGGTGGTGCTTACATTAATTTTCTTACCGGAAATTAAGATTTTGTCGACTGGAGCAAAAAAAGGAAGTGCGAGAACATGCCTTTTTTTCCTCCATGTATTTCTAATGATTATGATTATAGTGGAATGGAAATGGTGGTGGCGATGAAGGTGTAAAATGTTGGTTTAATGGCTGGGTGAACTGCTCACAACCGCTGTTTAATATTACACCGCCGCACAAAAAAAATGGTGTGTGTGCATAAAAGCTGTGTTTACTGTTATTATATATGATTTGAGGTCTTTTTTTTAAAAAAAAGAGAAGGTAGTGTACAATTACTGTCGTATGACACATTACATCCGCCACCATGACAGGCAGAGTAATATTTAAAATGGTTTGGTTGGGTGATGTACTAGTAGTAAGAATCGGTTTGACTGTGCTGCAACAAACAATGTTATGTTCGGTTATCATGAAAAAGCCATTAACAACCTTGCTTTGTAAATTAATTACTCGTTCTACATAATATACTTGCCACACTGTACGCTACCGTACAAGTCAACTGGCTATACACACGCTTTTATGGGGATGGTGATTGATTGTGCAAACAAGAGTATGAGTAGCTTTTACTATTTGAAAAGACATGAATTTGACATTTAAGAGTTCAATTCTTCCATTCAATACCCTTTTAGCATGACATGATTAACTGGCAACTGCTGCGCCATGAGATATCTTTATTATTATTGGGGGAAATGAAGCAACAAATAGTGGTACGCGGTATTATTATTATTATAATCAATAAAAAGCTTGTACATTGAGGGAAAAAAACTTTGAGGTAAATTGAATAATGTGTAGAGCATTAACGAGTTTTTTATTGAATTTGTTTATAAACGGTTTATCAAGGCTGCTTATCCTACAACCACCACCACCACTACCATCACAGGCATGGAAAAGTTTTCGTAGAAAATCTCTCGACTACTTTATAATATGACATATTCCTAGAACATAATATATAATCACAGGGTGCACTGAAAATGAGAATGTGAAATCCTTTATATAAATAGAGATAGTAATGTAATTGAGTATTCAATTAGATAACGATGCTTGGTTTTATTGGTATATTTAGACACGCAGAAAAGTGGAAAGTCATGTTGATCCTGTGTGAGTAAGAGGTTGAGCTTGTAAAATGCCTATATTCTCTCTTTACTACTGCACACACACACACAGGTAATAAAATTCTACGATGGCGATGATAGTGGTGGTATTTTGGTGAGAGTGATGAAGTAACAAAGATAAAAAACAAACATGTGGAGGTACAAAGTATGCAATGATGCAAAGTACAATACGATGTTGATGATGTAAATGTTTGAGTAATGGGGAAAGTCAGCAGTGTGTTGAGTGCTGCCGAGTCTAAAATAAAGAGCAGCGCATTGGTATATATACTATATAGCAGAACAAAATCTGATGTGACGAAAGTAAAAACAAGAGAAGCTGGGTGACTGGCACAAAGGTAATAAAATTCTTATGGTGAAACAACTCTGCTTCTGTATAAAAAAATGTACAAAAACGAGAAGCTTCCCCTTTCTTTTGCAATTCTGGTGTCTTTTACTTGTTGTTATTTAGAGCAGTAGAGCACGCGGTATACAGTACATATAACCAACAAGACTTAAAAAGTGCAGGGATAAGCGGAATGGTACACACTTTTCTCTCTCTCTTTCTCTCTTCTTCTATACTTTTATCCTTGAAGTCATCGCGATGCCTCTTGAACAATCATCATCGCCATCATCACTACAGCGTTTTATCCTTGTTTCTCTATTAAATCTGTGCTGAGTACCATCACTGCTGCTGCTGCTACAACCACTGTAAATCTCTAGGTGGTATTCACCTTGAAACTAACAACTATTTGGTAAAAGATGAGATCTTCCACAGACGAAAGAGATGCGGAGAAAAGTAGGGTAAAAAGAAACTTTTTTTCTCTTTAGAGCAACCCGCTGCTAATGTTTGTCTTTAGTAGTCTCTCGCTCGCAACAAGATAATATGATTTCCTTCTGTTCATTTGTTAAACGTCATTGCTTTTGTGATAATATTATTTCCTTTCCGTTTTAATAATAATTTAGTTATATTTATTCCTAGTACACATTCGAAGTTAAATTTTTCTTAAAATGTTTTCAGTGATGTGACATTCTATAATTAATTTTAAAAGTGTGTGCCTATGCAGCAAGCAAGTTATTTTGTTGGCCATAAATAAACTTGTATTATTTATTATTCCGCCTGTCACCTCAACTTTCCCTTTATTCCTTTTACACTCTCAACACAATAAAATAAGATGTGTATAATCTCAACTTGCGACGACGACGACGACAACTATAACGATGATCAAATCAAATCCAATCTATCCACGAAACAAATTGCAAGCAGAAAACATTAGTCTGTGAGTTTGACTTGTGTAAGTGCTGAGTATATATAGTATATTTTTTTATCTGCATCTTCATCATCACCCTGCCTGAATCACTTTCGTAGCATGTCTGCTGCTTTCACCATTACTTTCGCAGTCAATTTCTCAATCCTCTTCTGCTTCTTTCTTTTCTCCCCATTTGTGTGTCTCGGCTGGATTTGAATATGATATGAAAAGAGTGAATCCAATCCTTTACAAACCAACGAGAAGGCAGCATTCAGTGAGTGAGAAGCATTCAAGTCAAGTCAGTCGTTCCAACTGATTTAGCTTCACTTCGTGATGTGTGCCCATGTAATAAATACCTACATATTTATTCTACAATATATCGAATCAAAAAAAGAGCGCGAGCTTTCACACACACACACAAACACACTCAAGCAGGGAAATCATTGGGCGTAGTAGCAGCAGTTGTTACAGCGGATGTAACTTAAATGTATGTCATGTCAGCATGAATGCATAATGCAACGAATAATATATCAAATACACATCTCTTTTCATGCACACTCATTCGTGCTAAAATCCATATTGTATGAAGTTATCCGTGTTTTCACATACATATATCACATGAAATAAATTTATCATACATATGCATAATATATCAATCAGATTGCTACCAAAAAAAGTATAACATTTTTAACATGTATGTATACATATAGCATAACATGCACACACTTACACACACACAAAGTCTCACCTGGTTTTGTTAGGACGAGTACCCAAATCTCAAAAATTACAGTTGAAAAGTTCCACGAGCTTCTCATCTTTTCTTCTTTCTTCAAGTTTGCCTTTTTTCTCTCTTGGTTTTTTTTTCTTCTTCCTCCTCCTTCTTCTTCTCCTTCCTTTTTTTGCAGTTTATTCTTGTCTCTCTCTCCTCAAACTTGTATCCTGATGCAATAATAAAAAAAACTGCAGGTAGTTGCAGTGCAGTTTGGTATAGCGTAGAAAGAGAGTAATTTGGTATGCAGAGAAAATTGGTTGTTGCTGCTGCTGCAGTGAGCCAAATACCAAGTAGTACAAGAAATCCAACAACTGTACTAAATATTCTCCTTTCTCGTAAACCTTTCTCCTTCTTTTGACTTTTTCCCACACAATGAAAATGTACACATTCGTTGCTTTATTTTTTTTTGCTGTTTCCTTTCTCTTTTTTTCTATTACTGTCGAGGTCGTTGCATACCTTTGGATTTTTTTTTCTCCTCTTCTTCTTCTTCAAGTTAGGCCGACAGAGGCAAGAATAATGTATAATGGCGGCACACTAGTAAAAAAGGAACCGCCACATAAGAAAATAAATTATGAGGAGTTTGTACAGAACAATGGAAAATTGTTCTGCTATTATTATTATTTCTTTTTTCTCTTTTCTCCTTTTGCTACAACTCAAGTTTGTATGTGTACCTATACAAAAAAAACGAGTAGGGATACTTTATATTATTCACTTGTTCAATTTACTTTTGCACAGTGTTTCCTGGTTTAGCCGGTTAGCCACACAAGAAGAGAACAATAACATTCCTTGGTGCTGTTACTACTCTCTTTGTATGAAATATACATACACTCAAATAAACTGGATATTAGGTGGTAGAATTACTCGCTAGTAGTAGTAGTAGTAAAATTATATATTCATAATATGCATTTTTAGGAAAAGCAAACAACTATTTTCATATAAACTTTCTTTTTTCTTCTTTTGTCCTGTTCCAGTTCTATTTTATATTTGGCATATTAACCGTAGTAGTAGTAGAATGTATTCATATGCATCCATTTTATATCACTCTAGTAATATTACATGTCAGTCCGCAATTGTTTGGTTACTTGTACGTATTTTTCGACTAGTTTGTGTGTGGCTTTTTTTCTCTCCTTTCATTCCAACACTTCATTTCCCTAGTTTCATTCTTGGTGCTTCTTAGCAAAAAAAAGTTGCTATCTCGAGTGGGTTTCTCCTTGTCCGACTCCTGCTGGTTGTTGTTGAGGAGAAAAAAAGAGAGTTAACAACGGTGCTCGTCGTGGTGATGGTGGTGGTAGTGGTGGGAATTTCATTCAAGTTACTACGAAGACGACCGCTGCTGCTGCCACATTTATACTACATAATATGTAGCTAGTACTACTACTACTACTACAACACCGTCATATCGCACCGCAAACATGAGGAAAGTGAAGCTGAAATCGAAAAGCAAGTCCAAAGTCAACTCAAGGGTCCTTGTCCTTTTTTTCTTTCTCTCTTTTTCTTACACAAGCAATGCAGCAGCAGTAGCAGCAGCTGCTGCTGCTGGCTTCTTACTACTACTACTACTGCTGAGTTGCAACTCCCTTTTGCGTTCTACTTTTCAAGTTGGTTATTCTTCAGCAGGATTCTCCTGACAAAAATGGGGATGGAAAGATGAAAACCACAAAAAATATTACACATTTCTTCTCTACCTTACCACAAGCTTTAGCTTGGCAGGCACTTTTACACAATATCCAACCTTGCGCGTCCTCCTTTTCTTGTGGCTTTTCGAGAATGAGATGAGTTTCAAGAGAGAAAAATACCTTCCGGTAGTAGTAGTAGTAGTCGTCGTCGTAGTATTAGAAGTGGTAGTTCACGTTTTCTATTATTACGATTATAACACTGTTAAAGTATAATGCTACAACTACTACAATATATGTAGTAGTAATAGTTGTAGTAGTCGTGTGGAATTACAATAGCAAAGCAATCCGTTTTTCGCATTTGTGAAGGGGAAAACGTGGATAATAATAGCGTGTTCTTCTTCTTCTACCGGGTCACATGCTAATATGCATTTTCCAACTGCACAGCAGAGACCGTCAAGATTTTTCTTTCTGCTTTGGTTACAATAATAATAATAGCACACACAGCTACTATTACAACTACCGATGACGGTGCCGTTGCTGCTGCTGCTGCTTTGTAGAAAGTAAAAAAAAATGCTTTTGCACTTCACATCCACCGAATCCAATCCAAATGCAACGCCGCCACCAAAACCACCTCTTAGTCAACTTACAGCACTATATAGTATATACTTATAGTCCATGCCAAAGGTACTTCAACGATCTGTGTTGCTGGTTTTTTTTAAAAGGGAAGGCCAATGTAGCGGAAGAAACATGAACAATACGCGCTTAGACGAAAAAGTGTTCTTTTTATGCATTCATCTTTTTCTTACATCTCTCGCTTGCTGCTTGCTCCTCGCTACTCCTTTTTAAAATGCGAAGCGTTTGTTAGTGTTCCCCTTCTTCTTTTTCTCCTTTTTTATCCCTTTAACATTTTTATTGTTACTTTTACACATGTACACGTATTTTCATGGTGGTAGCAGCAGTGGTGGCCAAGGCGGCAGCAGCACGAAGATGGCACAGGTTACACCTCTCGTTTTATGGAGTAATCTTATTATTTTTATAACTTGAAATAACAATGGAGATAATATGTAGGCATGTGTGAGAGAGCATGCATGCACACTCACCTTCTCTCTCTCTCTCTCTATAAACACAATACTCACGAGCGAACAACCTTACAAACTGTAAAGCTTTCGTGTGTGTACATATGTATGCACATGTACAAAATATATTATATTATCCCAAGAACCATTCATGTATCACTTATGGGATCACCATCACAAAATCACCAAAGAGGAGGAAGAAAAAGAAAGTAAAAATGCACACACTACCACTTTACACAATTTTTTTCCCACACCAAAAAAAGAGAAGAGCTTCAGTGAAGAATGAAATGAGAAAAGAAAACCTGAACAAGTGCAAAAAAACTAGTAGTATAGTAGTAGAGGAAACCAATGAATGGTTTATGGCTTGAGAAGAATAAAAAAAGGAGGAAAGAGAGAACAAACAGGTAAAAAAAAAGTTTCACTTGACCTCACAATCAGTCCTTGTGTATAAACGTCAAAAAGATTTTTTATTGCCCTCACCAGCCATATCCCATTCGATTTATTCCCCAAAGTAGCATTCCCCCAGTTGCCGTTTCACTTTGCCCCTTGTAGAACAAAACTTACTTTTTATTATAGGAAAAAAATGGAAGAACAGCACAGTAGTATTCGCAGTAGCAGGAAAGAAGCAGGTAACAACAGTATATAAGATTGAGTGTGTGACTCAAGTTTCGTTTCGATGATGAGTTCATTCAAGCAGTGTAAGTCCTTCTTTTTTNTTGAGTGTGTGACTCAAGTTTCGTTTCGATGATGAGTTCATTCAAGCAGTGTAAGTCCTTCTTTTTTTCTCTTATTCTTTTCAGAGAAAAAAGTAGCAGATGAGTTATTTCTTCTTTTTTTCTGGACAAAAAAACGTAGTAGTAGAAGAAGTGGAAGAACGGAATGTATTTTGTATTCTGTCTGTACTTTCACAGAAAATAAAAAAATATATATAAAAAAGTAAAAATATCCTTGTCCACCGTCCCTTTCACTTTTTCCTTTTTTTTCTTCTACCCCTTTCCAAAATAATACATATATTTTCTTTTGTTGTACAATGTGTGTGTACAAAAAAAGAAAGGATTAGCTTGAAAGATGAAATAGATGGTCCTGTAAAAATTGTCTTTATTTTTCCCAAAAAAAGAGGAAAGAAAGTCTATATTTTTTCAACCGAGTAAATAGAATTGTTCCTCCTGACACTTTTTTTCTTTTGTATATCTAGAGTTGTTTAAATTGTGAACAATTCTGAGAGAACTAGAGGAAAAATAGTTGTTGGATAAAAAAAAAGTACGCGTAGTATTTTATTTTAAAAAGGAACACTCGATAGGAAGACAAAAACGTACGTTCGTACATAGAGATACATACATAAACTACTTTTTTCTGCCAATTCCTCGTCCCTTCATCTTCTTGTCGTTGTCGCCGTCGTCGTCCCAGTTGTTTTTTTTGCTGGGCTCATACACATGTAGTCATTTTGTGTTGTCGAATTAGAAGCATTATTATTATTTAGTCGTAGACAAAAAAAAAGCCGTACGCTATTTTTATATAGAGAGCGACACGCATCACAAAACAAGCTCACTCACCACCACATACTAATATGAGAGTATAAAAGGATGACACGATGAAGAAGAAGAAGAAGAGAGAAAAGTTTACAAAAGTGTCACTTCAACTTTGACAGTCTTGATGAAATCATTGACTGTGTATTGGACTATAAAAACATACACTCACTCACAACTGCTTGTACGTACGTCTATTTGTTCATCTTACAAGTTTAGCAGATAGAGAGCAAATTTTATTTTTATATTCACTCAAGTCAACAAGGAAGAAAGAGAGAGAGCGGCGCAGTAGATGCAATGAATGAGTTTATTGTGAAAGAAGTCTATTCTTATTCTCTTGTTCCCCTCTACACCCCAGTCTATATTATGGCCTTTCAAAAGTGCCCTTCACTTCACACTTGGGATTATTATTGCCTGTTTTTTATATACTTTTTTTTCTATTTCTCCACTACATTATATTCTCTCTTTTAACTTGCCTTCTTCTCAGTCTGCCTGGTTTGCTGGTGATGGTGGTATAGTGACGATGAAGAATCGTCTTCTTCTCACACAATAAAAATTGTACCATTCTCTCACGCGACGGGGACGGGTGAAAACAGTGACAATGACGAAGACTTTGCTTGCTGCTATTTTTCTTCTTTTGCTCCACTTTTTACTTGACTGTGCTGCTTTAGAAAAAAACGAAGGGTGATAATAATAAAAAATGTGTCCTTTTTGCTGATGTTATTTTTTTCTTTTTCAAATATATGACGGTATATTGCAGGCAAAAATCCCCAAAGAGAGATAGACAGTCAGAGAGAGTGTGTGTGAGAGAGAGAAGAAGAAAAAAGCAACAACTGCAATAATTTTTTTTTCTTTACTCTTGCTCGCACACAATAAAACAACAAGAAACAGGAAAAGGAAAAAAAGAGAAAGAGTGAAGCTTCGATGAACAAGGTCCAGCTGGTGATTGCGGAGTGATGGAGGTGATGGTGTTGGATATGTGATGTTCGTAGTGGAGACGGAGATGGTGGGATATGGTATGTTTTTCTTTGCTTCTTTTTTCTTCTTTTGTTATTATGTTTATCTTTATCTCCGTCTAAACTATTTGTCTGCTGCTTGCTACTTTCTTCTGGTATATAGATATACAGGGTCTTTATGCCTTTCTTTGGCTAGTTGTCCGTTCTCTGTATATAGGTATATTTGTCTGCTTGCTTTCCACTAGCACATCATCATCATCATCAGCAGTAGAAACAACAGAGCACTCTTTTTGTGTAATAAGATGTTTTTCTGAAGTTGCTACACTGCTACTGCTACCTTTGTCGTTTTTTTCCTTGATGATATCTTCTATCTGTCACAGTGACACGCTCTTTTGCTACCACTGTCTTTGTTGATGTTAATGCAGCAGCATTGTGTGCATAACCTGATGGTCGCCTTGCGGCGGTGATGGTGGTCTGAAAAAAAAAATACAAAAAGAAATAGAATGAAATGAGAGACACACACACACAAAACGCAGCAACAGAGGTTTGTGGAAACTAGAATTGGATGGATGGGTGGAAAAAAAGCAAAATAAGCAAAGATGTAAAAAAACGAGTTACAGATGGTAAGTTATCGAAAGTTTTTTTTCTGTTGTTTTTTCTTCATGGCTCTGCTTTTTTTGTGACATGTGTGTGTTTCGTTTATTCATCTCCTGTGACAAATTACCAATTGAAAAGCTTCCTCATTGCTTGCTTCACACAAGACGAATCTTCATCCAACGTAATAAATTGGAAGAATGGAGAAATACATTATGGAGTTAGGGAAATAAAAGGTGCAAGGTAAATGTTGCTCTGGAGGAGTATGTGAAATAAGTAAAGTGTAATAAAACTAATAATAATAATAATAGTATTAGCACTCTTTCTATTTGCCATCAAAGCGGAATCATCATCAGCGGATTACTTCTTTTTTTTGGGAGCGAGGACATTTTTCTACTCATTTGGTTTTAAAAATCTGAAAACTTTTTATTTGAAGAAAATAAAGTTACATTCCATAAGTGCGGTTACACACTACCATAATATCGTCTCTCCCTAAACTATATTTTCATCTAACTTGTTTTTCCTCATTTCGAATCATTCCAAATAAAAAATAAGCTACTTTGGAAAGATCCCTCCAAAGCCCCACACCAATTTATCAAGCGAGGAAGGAAGTAAAGGAAGGAAGGAAGGAAGAAATAGGTACACCAATTTTACCATTTCTGTCTACACTTTGTACACTGTACTACCTTTACACACACACATTCTTTTAGAACCTTAAAAAAAATATATATCATCCTCTGCGACTCTTTTTTTTCCATTTACAATACTTTCAAGGTAAATTGCAGCGTGTTTGTGGTGGTAGATGGTGAGACTGTTGAAAAATGATTCATTAAAAATTTCTTTTAACCAAAAGTACTTTTTAAATAGGTGGGTGTGCGGAGAGTTGAGTAGTGCCAGTAAAGTTCACCAAGTTTGTATACCACCAACCGACAATGCTCACCATTTAACATTTCCTGTGTTGCTTTGCTGCTGCACGCCCATGAATCTATGTTTATATATCACCTGCATGTTTTTCAAATAATTCCCCAAAGGAAATAAAAAAAAGTTTACGTTTAAAGGTAAAAAAACTGCTTGTTCGTGTAACTTGTATATATAGTAGAAAGTATAAGTGCTGCCGCGTCTATAAAAAAGTGTACTTGAGTAAAAGACTGTCTGGTACAAAAAAAAACACTACAACAGTGCAGTACTACTACAAATACAAGAGCAACTCCTTCCATTTTTCATACTTAAAAGTATCAATATCCAAGATGGCAAGGTTTTTGAGAGCATGGTGGTTAACTGCTTGGTCGTTTTTTTCTTACACTACTGTTTTTGCTTTCTCTTTTAATGCCCCTAAGCAGCTTTTCGTTTTGTGACTCTGAGACTGCTGCTTATACTTACTTACTTATTTTACTCGCCGTAAAAGATGGAAGCAAGTCCGTTAACTTGTTCCCAGCTCTGTGCATGTAAGCTCAGAAACAAAATAACTCTCAAGGTTACTACTACTACTACTACTACTACTCTGTTGTTGTAGTAGTTTAGTAGTCAGCAGGTCTGTTAAAAAAGGAGAACGAGGAAGAGAGCATGCATATACATAGGTGTAAATCGTAGATCTTATCAACATCAGCATAGGTAGTTCCATACATAGTAAATGAGGCAAGGGTGAAAGGGAAAAGGGAAAATGCAAAATCTAAATAATAAATAATAATGACATGCACAGCAGTAATGTGAACAATGTGGCGCGTCTTTTTGTAAGTATACATATTACAATTTTGAGGTTAAAGTAGAGAGAGAGAGAAAAGGGGTCCCAACCGGAAATTTGCAATATCCTCTGTTTCCCTCGCCAATTACATATTATAACGTTTGACTTCACCAAAAACAGCATTAGTAATGGTGGCACTAGGTAAAGTATATATATTTATACTTGTACATAAAAATCATAAAAGCTAATAATATTACGGGAACGGATGATTATGACACAACAGAACAACACATACACACCATTTGCTTAAATGTTTGGCAGCTGCTGCTGTGTGGAAAATTGTTGAGTCGGAGGGAGAGAGAGAGGCAGAAAGAGAAAAAGAGGAAAGATATGACTGTATTCCACATCATTACTATTCAGCACTCTGAAAATGAGAACATCACTTTTACTACTGCCACCGCTTGCTGAATGCTGAGAGAACTGATGATTATTGTGAGCACTGAGTATATCATTATTATTATTATTATTATTGGTACGAGCAGAGCATTACAAAAAAGGAAGCCAACAAAACGCCAGCATATTTTCCGTTTCAGTATCTCTGACATGCATGAACTCGGAATTTAAAAAGAACAAAAGCAGTAGTAGAAAAAGATACTCCTACTCATTTTCAGTCGACTCACATTATATGATCGTCATCATCATCTC
>JAHZMT010000941.1:0-22355 GCA_027743785.1 Sinhomidia bicolor | reverse complement strand
GGGCGACTCACGACGGTTAAGTTTAGTCAGTTGGGCAGAACATTTTCATTGAGAGTGGTGGTGGTGGTGATGTGTGTGTGTGCCCCGCAACACGGTTAGTTGGCATTTGACTCTTGGTAAGTTTTAACTGATTTTTATAGCATTCAGAGCATTTAGCTTACATTTTTTTTAATTTCTTCACCTGTGTGTATTTTTTTGCATTGTGCTGTTGTGAGCAAAGAAGATGAGCTATAATAATAATACAAAGACGCAAATTCACTTGTTCGTTGTTGGCGATGATGATGGTGGCGAGAGCTTATGGTTATGATTATAAGACTGCTGTTATTTCACATTTGTTGTGTGCGGCAAACGACGACGACGCGGCTGTCATACAAATAGTCTGACGGACTGCAAGCAATAGTGTAGCGGCGAGATTGAAGATTACTAACTGCAGCTCAGCAAACTGCATGTAAGCAATAATATTTCACATGCAACAGCGTGAAATATCCATTCATAAATATAATTGTGAAGTAGTAGTGGTATGAGTATGAAGTTAGTGCTGCGCCTTGACGTGTGTATACGTTTGTTTTGCATCTCTTGCTCCTCTGTGCAGCAGCACCAAACAAATTATATTCCACGCAAAATTGTGGCCGTGGTTAAAGTACCAACAAGTTTAATTTTTTTTTGTTACAACCAATTATTCCGCAACTTTCTTACTGTGTAAGTAGCAGCAAAAGCTAATGTAAAAGTGCAAGTGCACATTGTGCACAACACGCAAAGATGAAGACTATTTAGTGCTTCTGCTGCAGTTAAGTAGAAAGGGCTCATAATTGTCGTATCGTCATCATCATCGTCATTATTATCAACAGACCAAGTGGTAAGAGAAAAAAATCGGCAAAACAGAAGCCAAAAGCATTTCTTTGCAACTCTTTGTCTTTGTGCTTGTCTTTTCTATCGAGTTGAGTAACGAGAAGCTCCACAATTCTGCCACCCTTAGGAAAAAAGAGCAAGTGCATTTTCATACAGTGTGTAAAATAGGTACGCACGTAAGCTTATCTCTGGCACTAAAGCATATAGTAATAAATAATATCACATTTTTATCTTTTTAAGCAATGCTTCTCCTTTCTTTTGCTTTGAAAGTTGTCGGTCTCGATAGACCGGATGAAGGTAGGATAAAAAACACTATAGTTTGGTTGTGTACCTTTCAAATATACTTTTGTAAAATTACTCATCATAAAAAGAAGGAAACATTGGTATTACTTACGTCTTGTTGCAGAAATTATAGTAATAACATTTTGTAGTCTCAGTAGAAAACACGGTGATTCCCTGACACTGAAACTTGATTACTTACATACATAAATACATATAGGTATACAAATAATAATAATAATACATTTTGTTGCTACTGTTTAAATCGGAGGAAGAAAACCTTGCCAAACTAGCCTTTTGTATTAATTATATTACTGACAAAAATAGCAACTTATCCACACATATTATAAGCACCGGGACCGGATGTAACCTTGTGTGCACTTTCTATCCACATTTTTTCACCCACCCGTGTTTCAGTGCATCAACTTTTGTAGCCAGTTCAAGTGTTCACCCATCAGCTTTTTGCTCTTACATTTTTGCACTCTTCTGTTATTGTTGGCTAGATAAGTGTGCTGTGCTGTGTGGCTGAGTATGTTGCTCTGTTGGTACTTCTCACAGTTGCGAACAAAGCCTGGCTTTTTTGTATCCGCAGATTTAAAAGCTTTTCATCGGACAGTTTTTTTTACTTTGTTCATTTTTTTCACCCTTGCCCCGTCTGATTAGCTGAATGCAGTTACTCTTAAAATTCATTGCATTACATTACACTAATACATTTTACCTCACAAATTTTACCAGACAGCTACCCCATGCAGTTAAATTGCCTGATATTGTTGCTCGTGTGGTGTTAAATGGTGCTTAACCAACTTTAAATCTAACCGTTACTTTTTTCTCTTCTTCTAATGTAAATACAATATCCATGTAGGCAAAAATTAACAGAGTACGGAATCAGACGCTGTATTCTCTCGTAGAGCAGTTCTATTTTTATTGTTTTTCGTCAGCCTGCAAGTTCACAGAGTTGTTGTTGTAGTGGAGTGGAAATGCATGCCTTTTTGTACAAAGTAATTCATCATGTTCACCGCCAAGTGCACGTTGTCTTCTCAATTTTCAACACGATCCATAAAATTTATTAAATATTTTTACTGCTCTTTATTACTATTTTTAGATGCAGTACTCTAATAATCAAGTTCATTCAATAATAATAACAATAGTATACATAATATATAGTAGTGAGCTACCTAAACTATCATTTTTGTTTGTACAGTAGCAATATTAAATGCATCTTTACTGCTGAGTTTGTAATGTGCTCTACTGTAGTTTTACTATCCATTTTTTCATGTAAAGTTCACTCGTTAAGCTATCATTGCTGATAAAAAGTTTACTACTGCTACTGCTGCTTCTACTACTATGTTGTATGATGTGCGCGCTTACAATTGCACGCTGCTTCAAAAATATAATTCAACAAAATACTAATGCCATTTACCACAAAAAATCACGCTTTATATCACAGAACTTTCCGCAGGGTGAATACTGCACGTTGTTGCCGATGCTGTACAGGTAGGTAGGTAGGTATTTACATGGAGTGTGCGTGCATGCAGTGAGTTAGCAGAAAGGGCTATGTTTAGTTGACTTTTGTGCTCTTGCGAAGAAGTAAATCAAATTTCAGGGTCTTTTCCCCTCCTCACATATTATCAACACAAATTCATATTAGGCATATTCATATCCTTTAGTTTAATAGTTTGTACATATAGAACGAATAATGTTCATTATTATATTTCATTGATTCAATCAATTGAATATTGGAAAAGTCGTATGCTTAAATAATATGTTAGGTACATTCCCAAAAGTATTTTTTAATACTCTCTACGTTGATAATATTACAACGGTGATGATGTTAATGGGAAAAAAATCTTAAGAAAGAATGATAACACGGAACTTTAGGGATATTTGGTACAAGTCTCATAAAATTATTTAGTACCAAACCGTTTTTTTTCTTCTACTAAAAACTTAATCGCTAGACGAATTCCTGGTTGCGTTTATCTAACAGTAGACCCACCGTCATCACAGCAGAGTCATCATAACGTGAATTTAATATCATATCTATAATATTATCATCACCCTTTACCGGTGTCTTTTGTGGCAACGTTATATTTTATGTATTTAATTTTTGCTAGCTTTACTTCAATTATTACTAAATTGCGTGTGGACTTTGTCTGTAATATTTTCTAATGAAGTGATATCCATTTGTTGCATTGATTCTGAATTTTGACAGATATAAAGCAGAGTTGTTGGTGGACGGACAAAAAAAGCATGATCATCAAAAGTTTTGGTGCAATAAAAAAAGTTTCAGAAGTGGAATGTAGTGCAACTAACCAAATAAAACGTTATATATGATGAGCCAAAGAACCAACCCAGTTAAACGAAAAACTGTGAGCAATTGTGAATGAAAGGAATATTTTGTGTCATTTGTGTCACTCGCTCGCGAGCAAACTACTTGTTCTTCTCAACGACGTTGGTGGTGCTGTTATTAGTGATCCCAAAACTCAAACTACCTACATACCTGTGTATTATTGAGAGAGAGAGAGATTCGTTTTGTTTATTACCGCAAGCAAGCTAATATAATAATCTGTCTTTGTGGTAATGTTATTGTTGCATGGAGTGCACTTGTCAAGTTCAATATTATTTATGTCTTGTAACTTGTAAGTTGTAAAAGCAAAGACAACAACAACAAAGTGGATAAACTTTACAAAAACATGAAGCTAAATAATAAGAAGCAATCACAAATTATAATTCGATGGAGTAGGGCAGTTCTACAGAATCCTGAATCATTATTATTATTATTATTGTATCGTAACAATCGCACTAGTCTACTACTACCGCGTTAATAATTTAACGCGTGTGCTTGTGAGTGTGTCTATGTGTTTGCCACACCACGACAATATTCAGTGACAAGTCCAAGGAAAATCACAAGAAAAAGGGGAGGTTCTCCCCTCTCAATGTTGGTTGACATTCAATTTTTTTCATAACTCTTTGTTGTCGTTGCACACTCATCGTGTTACACTGTTTTTGGTGCAGCGTGCTAATTTGTTGACAAGATGAGTGCAAGTGGGAAAATGTCCCTTGTGGTTCTCAGGAGTTGGTCTGATGGTCCACCAAAAATTCGCGCAATTGCTCCTCCTGATGATGACCGTGCCGTCTACGTCCCTGATCACCAAGGACGGTTTGTCACGGAGGAAGCGAAAGAGGATCCGAAATTAGCTGCGGCTAGAGGTGTAGCCACTGAAAACCCACCACCACGATGTGCAAGTAGTGCAAGTCAGTATAAAGAAGTGCTGCAGCGAGACGGAAGTATTATTCACCAAGCTACATCGCTCCAACCAGGGGCTTCATATAAGAAAACTGTTGATGGAGTTGTATACAGAAAATCTCCGCTACAAAGGTGCCTGATTAAAGGGTTATTTTGATAGAATAAATTAAGCAAAATTTTGTCTTTTCTTATAATTAATAGAATCGCACTAATTCTTTTAAAATCAAAATTTAATGTTCCTATAAGATGCTTTGCCATTGCAAATCCTGGTGGCGTTGTTGGTGGAAGCACGGCGAATAGACATAGCTATTCTGGAGCAGGAGCCAGCTCTGCGGGGCTTGTTGGAAGCATTCCTATTCCACCACAAAGCAAACGGGCTTCTCCTCCAATGCACTTGTCATTGCAACCGGTTAACTCTAGTGGAAAGGAAAGTAGCATACCAAGCAGACCAGAATCTGCTGCCAGTCCAGGTGAGTTTGGTATTTTGACAAAAATAAAAAAGTTTCATGCTCACAGTCACAGCAAGAAAGGTAATAATAATAATAAGATGCTCAGCACTGTGAAAGGAAGTTTAAAATTATATTTTCAAGTGGATAATCCGATTTACAAGTACAAATATTGATATAAAAAATTGCCAAATTTTGCTTGTCATCATGGTTTGCATAATAGCAGCCTTTGTACTAAAAATTTACAAAGTCATTGCTCATGCACACCCCTGGAATGAACAATATTGTTATTATTGCCACGAATGGCATGCTACATGGTGATGATGATGATGATGTTAGGATCAGATCATGCAACGATATCAATCAGGAACACAAATCATCATTCTCAACTCGTCGGAGAAATAATAATAATAAACACAATAATAATAATAATTCAACAATTGTACAAATTGGTTTTGCAATCCAAGAGTCACAATTTTTCAGCAGTTTTTTGAGCGAGCACTCAACGCAGCTTTGCTTATTCAGCAGACAATCATGCGCTAGCATGCATACACATGCACTCCCATATAGCTCTGCTTTTGTATCACCCATTGTGTATATCTACATGAAATAAATAATTTGTTTTAGAAGAGAACGGGGGTGTCGTACGTAGCCATGTGATGATGATGATGGTGCCATTGTTTTGTGGATAAAAATGCAAGTATTATGCAATCCCCTTTTAAAACTTTGTTGTATGTGTAGCTACTTGTGTGTGTATAAAGAAAAGTATATGGAGGGATTAATCACGACAATGACGATGATTATTAGTATGAGAGCGATTGAACAAGAAGAAGAAGAAGAAAAGGGAGAGAATTGAATTGAGACCATTATTATTGAAGCCATTAAACTAACGTTCTTGGTAAAGCTATTAGTTGGGCGTAGCATTCCTTATGTCATTCAGCAACAAAAACGTCTACCCACAAAGTAACAAGTGCAAATTCCTTCCTTTTCAAGCGTCAGGTTGTTCCAAACACTCATTAGTGCGTATATACAAAAATTATTATTGCACATTTTATTTATATTACATATATATTGGCATGTTCATCATTACTCTGAGGGTTTGAATTCAATATTAAAGGCAAAAGTCAGTAGCCTCGAAAAATGTTAAAATCCCTTTGGAATTCCTTTGTGGCAGAAATATATTTTTAGCAAGTTCATCTGACAGGTAGTATGGTAACTCATAGACTCATAGATTATTACCACACATTAGGGAACACCCTTTAGCCCGATTAAAGGTCGTAATTATATCTGTTACACAATGATCAATACTATAATTGCACTATTTTCGGTGGAAAAGTAGCAATTATTTGGCAATTTTATGGGGTTAAAGCTGCAATTAGAGTGGCGATTGGCGATCTCCGTTGTTGTTGTCGATCGTGTGGCGTGGCATTAAATTAAATGTGAATGAAGTAAACATGCCTGCATATTATGATAAAATGCATAATGGAACACACAAGGACATTTACTGAAAAAGTGAAACAGCATTAGCTACCTGTGTCCTATATAAAGAGGTCTGTTTTTATTTACGTTTTTTGCAAACTTTTTAAACTTAATTTTAAAATTTTACCTGGTGTGCATTGAATTAACTAGCATTTTACTGTCAAATGTTGAAAGTTATACCTGATCTGCAACATGTTCAGCGACTACAACTACTGTCTGTTCTGAATCTAATTATTCTACTGATTCACAAATTTATGTAGTAAAGTATACCTAGATATTAATATAATGTAAATGTTTATCTAAATGTACTCAGAAAACAGTTAGCAATCAAAGTATACAATTTGATGCTATGACGGACTGATGTGTGTATAATATAAGAGTCATTCAGAGTCAGAATATTATTTAGTGGGATTGGCGTCACGTCTCAAATTTCAGATGGGATTCATCGGATTATAAAAAATATATTGTATCTGATTCCATGCAGCCAAAAAAGAAAATAGATAAATTTGCCCGTGTCACGTTTAAAAGAAAGAAGATGATTTTGTTGAGGCTTATCATATTTTCTACGTTGATGATGATATGACATTAAAGAAATTTTATTTTTTCACAAGTACTTTGAGGCAATAATATTGTAGCTATAAAGCAGCTCAAACCAACTGTTGAGAGTTGGTGGTGAGTATGCAGGCATATATATATATATATTGGATATTGGACAAGGAACTTATAAAAAAGTTATAGTAATCCTTTAAAACGCAAAACATTTTTTCGTTCTCAGAAGCATCAAGCCACAGATTATGGTATTACTTCTGTTCACTAGTGTTTAGAATATTTGCAGTCAGTCGCACTTACTTTTTCTACACTGGTGCACAACGTAAAAAAATGCACCATACTGCATGGTACGTACAGTCATAAATAAAATTCAATCCCGAAAGCAAAAGCACGACAGTAATAATAATAATAATAAATACTGTTGACAGTGTAATTTCACTTGTTGACACAATGCACAACCATAATTATCGTCATCGTCATCACCAGTCTCCACTCAAAAACTTCATTCATCTTTGCACACATTTTTGTCACATAATTGCCCCATTGTAATACTGTGACAGATTGTCTAAAAAAAATAGTTTGCTTTCAACAACAGAAAAAGTGTTGAGGTAAACTGCTGCAACAAGCAACCAACTTATGCAGAAACTTAATGAGACTTTTTTGGGTTTTAGTTGTAAAAACGCATTATTCATCTTGTTGCTCATTGCTCATATTCTTCCTACAAAACAACATGCAATAATAATAATAATAATACATGCATATAACAACTAACTACACTACTGTAAGGGACAACATGATTAGAAATTGTATCAAATCAAAGTGTCTCCATCCAAAAACTCCCATTCATTATTACACTTTGTGCATTTCATTTTACTTTTCAAGATTGGCTCTGGCCTGGCTGGCTCTTGCGTTAGTATTATTATACTTGCAATTTTGTCATATTATAAATGAGATAAATATGTAGTGAAAGAGATTTGCGGAACAGTCATATTATTTTATGCACAATTTATGATTCTAAAGTAAAAGCAGTCAGTTCCTTGTAAAGCAGCACCAAGCAAAAATATTCTTTTTACATCATATCACAACAATAATGTGCTTCTCTACAAATAATACAATGGACACTTGTGTGCGTATGTGTGTGTGTCGTACTGTACTTACCTACTACAGACTACAGAGAACAAAGTTTTTTTCCTCAATAGAAATTATCGCTTTTTTTGTCTTGTATGTACTTAACTCTAAAATTATTTGTGAACATGGTCTCTCGTAAGCGAGAAATAGTACAAACGAAAATTGCCATTTTTGTGAAAAGCAATATTATCTTTAGAGTGTTCACACAAACAACAACAAAGTTTAAACATGTCGAAGAAAAACCATAGCTCACTCATCATCAACATAATAACCCATTATAGTTTTATACCAGAACGGATTTTTTTCCCTTTGTTTGGTTCTCACATATTTTTTTCGCTTGTTCATCAAAGGAAGAAGATGCTCGAGCAATTTTTTAGCTAGGTAAATGAAGTAGACCATGTATGAATATGAGCTTTGTTATGCTATATAGTACTTGTAAATCTGCACAAGTGTACTTTAAGTGCACCTTAACATACTGATAACAACATTGTTAAAATGTAAATAAATATCGCACATATATTCTGTTTTGCACACAGACGCGTAGGCAGACTTGCCGAGACGCATGGGTAATAAAAAAAGGCATTACATTATTAAATGTGTATATGATCCTTTTTGTTGTTATTATTACGACGATATATGTGATGATGATGAATGAATAATGCTTAACACTTCATATTTTAGAAATTTCAAAAAAGAATCAGCAAAGTTATATTAATAACTTCTCATCTATTGCTTGTTGTTTCGTTGCACCTGAGAGCATGAAAGATGTGAATATATATTATATTATATTTTTTTATTTTAAAGCTAGCTTAACGATACCAACGTAAGTTGCAGTTTTACTGCTTCGGCTGCTGCTCCTATATTTCTTTTTGCTATTACTGATGCGCTGACCTACAATATAATACGGCTGATTTTTTTCAGTAATTTTCTGTAATTTACTTTTTTCAAAGCACGCATCTCGTGTTCCCTCCTCCCTACGTTTTGGTGATATTTGAACGAGTGTTATATATACACATATATATGTATAAATATAGGTAGTCAGTCCTAAGCATGTATTCGCAGTAGCGAAAATACGAAGAAATTGGTAAATAATTTTATTTCCCCCATCACGTCTCAATAAGATAGAAGGAGGCAAAATGCAAGAAGAGAAAGATGTGGAGAGAAGATATTGTTGCTATTATTACATTCCTATTAGGTTTTACATCAAATTACAGACACTACCAAAACTTATATCTTTTACACTACTTATTTATTGTTCATTCAACGTATTATAAAATTACATTAAGAGTTAAATTCAAATAGGAGCCTTCTTAATGTACAGTTATAATGCATTTTTTTGAAAACGATGCATACATAAAAGCAATAACAATAAATATGGCTATATTCAACGCATGAGAATTTGAAACGCCTATTGATCAGTTTCTTTGTAACCAGTGAAGAGAATACTTGAAAGAGAATTGACTGGGCGAAAAACAGTGGAATACCTATACATAGAGTCACAAAGATTCTTGTCAAGATTTTGTACAAAATAGCTGCAATAAAAGTTGAATTATAATAGCATAATATAAATAAATATACAACCAGATGTGTAGTTTCAAAAGGAAAAGTTTTTTTCTTTGTGCACTTTTGTGAAGCTCATCTTCAGTTTTTGTCCCTTTTTTGTTATTATATTTATCTCATTAAAAAGCAAAAATAAATAAACTGAGAAATTTTCAGCCAGTGTTTGGTTCGATTATCATTTGCATGTCATTTGAATCAATTATGCTGTAAAGGATTATTCAGCACACGAATAATTGGACTGCGTATTGTGGTGAAAATTGGTATTTGATTAAAAACTACATCTGTCATACTGTGCAGCAGAAAGTTTGCCAGATGAGGATGATGATGATGATCAACTCACGAGAAAAAACTTTTGACAAAGATAAGTAGTAGTACAGAAGTAGTAGTGGAAATGTGCGTAGTGAATGTACATATAAAGTAGTGCAAAAAATGTGGTGAATGTGCGAGATTGTAAAATAATTTTGATAAGAAAACGTGCTTTCTATATACCTCCAAAAATAATAAATTTTGAAGAAAAAAACAAAGCAAACATGCAGGAACGTCCACCTTCTCCGCGTGCAGGAGGTGATTCTGCAACCAGCATCACGGAGATGATGAAGATTAGTAGTATGTGCACTGGTTTTTATTTGATTTTTTTTATTATTATTAAATTACAACTACATGATATTTTTTCATCTCACCTCTGTGGAATCTGTATAATTTTCAGAAAATAGAAAGAACAAAATCATCATCAGCATCACCATAATAATAATAGGGAGCTTTCAAAGTTTCATGTACTTTTTGTAGCGGATCAGACAGTGCGCATAGCCAGAATATCAGATAGTAAAAATCATAAGCGAAGGTAGTAAAGGAGGATTACGGTAAAATTTGTTAATTACCAACAACGAGAAAGCATGCTGATCCTGGTAATTGGCTACATGATGTTACTGTGTAAAATATGAAAAGAATACCTGAAAAAGATAGTTCAGAGTGCCTACGTAATAAATAGTCGAGCATAGTAAATTTGTTCATCCATTTATCTTGAAAATTGTGAAAACTTTGTAGCGTAACCTACATTTCAAAATTACAAATAACGTATGTATATTGTTTAATATATAGATAATCCTGACGCCTCATCTTTAGAGTATACCCCGCCAGCTTCCCCGGTCAATGGCAGATATCGTAATCTCGGCCCGGAATTGGCAGCTACAATTCCAAAACGGACGATGCGCAACAGTTGGATTGCCGAGGTTAAACAAAGGTAAGAAAATATTGAATGATGATGCACGATGATTCATACATTCTTTTTCCCTCTTTTTTATTACAAATTCTTAAGTATTGGGTTAAGTCAGTCAAATATTTGAAAATGTTTTGTGTATTTTTTATGTTTTGCTGTTGTATGTAACTCATGATAATGATGATGAGGCAAACACAATGAGTTTGGCGTAATAAAAATTACTGTCATAAGAAGTATGTATTTTAAACGTACGTATAGGTATATTCAGGGATTATTATATAGATATTAACGGCAGGTGATTTAAGCTGATAGACGAGAAATTTTATTATGATTTTGTGCCTATAAATATATGCCAGTAGAATATATGCCCTGCCTCTTCTATTGCCTCATACAATGAAGAAGATGATGATGATCAATGAGCATTATTATTATACCTATCGTAACATGGCAGGTAGATTTGCCATTTGAGTAATCTTTTCCGCTTGATGTTTTATTTACTTTGCGTCTATTTTTTATGAGCCGATGCATTGGGAAGTAGAGCTATGTATTTGATGATGATGATAACGATGATGAGCAAACAAAGTGTATGTACAAAAATGTCTATAAAACGATTTCTTATGTATTCCAAGTTAGCCATACACGTAATGAAGATTTCATAGAATTTGTAATAGTATACGTGTGTTTGCTGATGAAACAAGAGAAGTTGAAAATACTTGGAATGCTCAAACCCGACGATTTTAAAGTAATTTAGCTTAGAAGTATGACTACTTCAAATATAATGTTTCACGTAATAATAAATAACTCATACATGAGAATGATGATCACTTCAGAGAATTAGAAATATCACATACGTTGTGTGAAAATACACAAAAAAATGTTTGTGATATGCAAGTAAGCTTTATAAACAGTAATGTTCAACTCACCTACATACTTGTCTGATTTTTTTCTTCCTGTGTGTAGTAGCAGTGGTAATATATTTCAAAGCATCACTTACTTGATCAAAGCAGCGGAGATGACTAAAGTCAACCACGTGCTTTTTACTTTTTGCACGATGCGTTCAAAGTACATTTCTTCGTCTCGATTGTAATGCTTTCAAAAATGATTTTTTAACTAGCATGAAATAAATTACTTTTTGTACGGTATAATTTCTTCTTTTAAGCAGAACCATATTTGTTTTTACAGGTACGACGATATGATGATGATCATCAAGTAACTTGATTCATGTTAATGCGATATTAGTATTATTATTGCTGATGAGAAAAAGTGTGTAATAATGCCTACTTGCTTCGTTTACTACGATTTTGTTACTGAATTACGCACTCATTCGTGTTGTGTGGTAATGAGAATAAGCGATTTGCAGGGTTATTAATTAATTTAAGTTTTATTGAGCGTGACGATCTCACCAAGTTTGTTAGTCTAGCAAAATTATTTATTTTGTACTGACTGATGCACTAAAGTACGCGAGCGCCTTCATGAAATTGAATTGACAATTTTTGAACCGTTTTTGTGCATAATTGTAATCACTTTTTGTTTACCTGTTTCTGGTTTTCCCTAGAGAAAAAAGCATCAGTTTTTTAAGCATAACTGTGCAAAGTAGTATATGCGCACAAGGAAAACGATCCCTATTATTTGTTTAATACGTGCAGTCAAACATTTTATAGCTTTCATTTTTATTTATCCCAAAAAATTTTTGCAAGTCAAGGTACACACAGTAACATGACGTGAAATAAGAAATACTACATATTTTTCATTTGTTCAGTCAGGAAGTTTTTGTTCACAAATTTTCATGTTAGCACACAGTAAATACCATAACTATTCAGTGAAACTTTTGGAATTGTTTGCGTTCATTCTTCTCGCGAAAAACAACTCGTATAGTATATACTCACCTTAACACCAAGTCAAGTCACCACGCACAATTTCTGAAAGAAAAAAAAAACTGGGACACACTTTTTACTCTGATAATAATAATATGCTACTGTTGTGGGTTATGGTTGGGAATGATAGAGAAGGTGATTATTCTCACAATATATTATGAACAGCGACAGCAGCTAGCTAATCAGTTATTGGTTTGTCACATCCATAATAACCAAAATTCCTGCAGTGAAAACCATCTTTGTCATGTCGTTACTAGATTTTTTTTATTAAATTACCTACGAGGATATAGCGAAGGCATTCTAAATTGAATGTGTACAAGTTACTTACAATTTTTTTGTGTACATTCGTAAACCAACTAACTACCTGTTTGACCATTAAACGTAGTAGCAAAAAGTAAATCGGAAAACCACCACCGCATGTACGTGATATGATACCTTTATGAAAACATGAGTCAGTGTGTTGGATATGAGATATGGAACTCTAAAAGTTAGATAAAATTCCTCATATACAATATATGTAGGTAGGTATGTATGTTTTTATTATTGAGTGTGTGTTTAGTGTTTAGGAACAGAATGAAAACAGCAAAAACAGTATTGTCGTCATAAGTCATAACAAACCAAGCCAGCCAGCTCAAAAACTTTTGCTTTCCAATTAAGGTCACACACAATATGAGGCAAGCCATCATTACAACAGGTGCAATTAGTACTTGTATGCCATTTGCACTTGTACTTGAGCCACTAAATTACAGTAGCCAAAATAAACGACTGTCAGTGAGTATTCAGTGCGGTGGTGGTGGTGGTGGTGAGGCGAGTGCGTTCACAACAAAATATAGTATACCTACGTACCTACCTACAAAACAATCAGCACAATGAGCAAAACCGTTTATTTTACAAGTCATAAAAGTTGAAATATGGTAAATTAGCTGTGTACTAACATAACGTGCATTTTGATGGCATTCCTTTTAGGAAGGAGAAGAAGATTATGGTTTATGTTCTTTCATCATAACACATAAAACTTTTTAAAGATGTACAAATATAATAATAATTATTATTATTTCAAGTTTACATGTGAATTGAAATCTTGATAATATGATAAAGAAAGGGAAGATTAGAATGTTTTTAATGATTTTTCATTTCATATTTCATCCAGAGACGAGACCACTCGATTACACTAAAATAAACTAACACACACAGACCCTTGCATCCTTCATCGTGTTAATAACTATTTTTCTACCCACTTGATTTGCTGTTAGTTTTCTTTGTGGTTTTACTCCTCTCTCTCTCTCTTAGTTTGATGTCATCATGACTGTTTGTGTTCGAATTATCTGATAATGACACTGTAAAGGTTACCTCTTCGTGAGCGAGACTATTTCCCAATGCCTATATAGAGCATGCCGAAAATTACAAGTTAGTTAATTAAGTGGAATACCTCCACATGTGAATGAATATCAGACGCACTACGACATTCGTTTTTGTTTGGGATATGCAAAAGAAACCTCTCTTGTTCATCTTATTACTATACGTTGTATTGAGCACGTACTTCTTCTTCTTCTTATGTACGCACTCTGAATAAAATACATATTCAATTCTGATATTTGATTAAAATGACTTTAATGTTTACTGATTAGCATATCGATGACAGAGATTTGATGAACTGATAATTGCAATGAAAGAGCACACAGTTGATTTTCTACGGCTCGTTGGATTTTTGGCTTGATCGCTACATTTATCGCTACATCTCTTTTTCTTGCGGCTGGCTTTATCTTAGTATCACCTTGATGCATCTCTCTCATCATAAAGATCGTCAGACCAAAAATGCTTTTTTTGCTAAGGAGAAAGGTTATGATTATAGTTTGCTGGTATTTTGTTGTGGTTGCTTTGCTGCAAAGTATAATATGTGGTGTCTTGTTATTATAATTACGATCAAGTTAAGCCTGTGGTTTTGTGTGCTGTCTTGGTCTTCTTATAAATAATCGTATAAAGAGCACTGCTCAGTCTAGTGCATCAAAAGATTGATAATCACCAGCGATTTCATAAAATATCTCTGACTTAACCTTTTGTTTGCCATATGCCAGTCAATATTCGTACCAAAAGTTAATATATCACGTGGTGAGTCACAGAGAAGAAATTGTAATGATTTTGCTAAAATAACAGCAAAGGTTGCATATAAAAGCTATGAAAATAGAATGACCAAGTCAGTCAGTGAAGATATAGGAAGCAATGAAAATGAATGAGTCAAAGTCAAATTAGTAATAGGTAATCCTCAACTTGGGATAAATAAAAACCATCAAGAGTCGGCTTCTAGCATGGCATGGCTTGAATAGATTTTATGATATTGTATATATCCAACAATGGAAAAAAGCCTAATCAAGCAGTTGTTCTGTTTTTTAAAATGTAGCTTAATCAGATAGATAACATACGTCAGGTGTACTACAGAAGTACTGGTAGGAAGAAATCGGATTTTTTTTCGAGTCATCAAGACATCTCAACTCATTAAAATGATATTTTGCCTCCGCACAGTAGTAGTGACATGATGAACTTGCCACCATGAATAAACCAACTTGCAAAGTAAAATTTTTAGGGATAAAAAATATTGAATTGTTTTATAAAAAATCTCAATTTGACCATCCACACAGTCACAAAATATTGCAAAAGTGCATTAGCATGCATGTATCTCCCTTTATCAGTTTCCATTGTTGTACGCACAAGTACACATGTTTTCAGACTTAATTATGTTCTGTCAAAGATGGGAGTAAATTCTCATATTTCATCTTGATTTTAATGCCCATCGCATGCTTCTCTCTTTGATAGAATGCCAAGGTAGAGCGCACATTATCAATGCAGATCTTTTCATCTGACCTATTTGATACATCAAGTCAAAGTTAAATTCAGACATAAATCAACCAATATATTTTATACCAAAAATCTTTCTTCTCCTTCACTGGATGATGATGAGATTGCTGGTTGGATATAAAGTTTTCAGCGCAAAAATGTGTAGCAATAAATTATAGTATGCATGTGCAGGTTGATATTGAATAACAAATGAGCAGTGTTGTTAAGTGTTTATTTACGAGCATTTTGTTAACAGAATTCTCCCCTGTTTGAACAATAAACACTGATTGCTTTTTTATTTTTTTTAGAAATACATTGATCCACTTACATTATGCACAACATGATGATGATGATGATGAACATTATTTTTTTAGGTTATTCTTAGTTGGGAGGACGGATCTAAAATTACATAAAAAACAAATAACACGATTTATTTATTTATCAAAGAGCCGCACCCTTTTTAATTCAAAGGAAATGGAGTAACCACATAACTGGGCTTCCTGTTAGGTGAATAAACTGTGTGTACAGTGCAAGCTGTTGTCTTTTGTGTTATTTGCTTTTTACGAAACAAAAGCAGTTTCGCTGTTGTTGTAACTCTGTGTTGCACATAAATAAAAGATACTGATGATCCATGTGAATTAAAAACAGTAATAATAATTCTGGCTTTAGTATAGATGTGTTTGTATGGTACCATTGGTACCCCTTTTGGCAATTCAAATTAACGTATTATAGCTAATTATCATAAAATAGAGCACACAATGTTAAGCGTCTGCAATTACAATGCAGTTCATGGTAAATAGGCATCTAATACTAATCTCAACTGATAGTTTGACTCTTCCTGAAAGTAATACTCGTCACATTAGAGATCACCAATGGTGGTGGCAGCAGTATGGCAGTGTAAAAAGTGTACACATGCAGTGTATTTATTTTATTCACTTGAAAAATTTTATCACTTGCGTGTGATATATTATACGATCTTCCGAATAGGTAGTTACTTTCGTGCTTTTACTTCTTTTTATGACAAAAAAGAAACATGGCACAAGTCGGCCGGCACGGTTTTTGCTGCATCTATCGTGCTGCTAATTTAATGGATGTACTAAAAATCAAATAAAAAGGCAATGATTTAAAACGTCCAACGATCCATCCTGTCACCCTGTCAAAACCAGCCACCAGTAAATTACAGCAACATCATCATCATCATATTCTTTATCTGTCTCTCATCATCTTCACTATTGGGATGCTCCATTGTACATCATCCATGACAAAACGCCAATAATGTGCCATAATTGTTCATGCTTTTCATGTAGTCAACAAAGTGCAACACAACGTGGTGGTGGCACAGCAGAAAAGCATAAAAAAATCTCACCCACCACCATCACCACTACCACCCTAAACGTGACAAATGATTCCAAACCAACTTTCATTCAGAAATAAAATCACAATATTTAAAACAAATAATACAAACATCAAAATGAGCTTTCTGCTGAATGTCGTCAAACGACACGGTTGTCGTCGTAAAAATCAAAAATGTAGTGGTGGCTGTGGCGGTGGTGGTAGTAGTAGTAGTAGTATTAATAGCAGTACCCAATATTCACTGCTCATAGATCAAAGAGAGAAATATTATTTTACTTTATGGTTTTCTTAATCTAAAAAAATCTCTACATGATCTTATCACAAAAATATTATTAGTAGTACACACAGCAGAAAGGTATAATATCACGCTGATGTTGATCTGCAAGGTAAAAGTTTGATATGGAAATGAAAAGTCTCTGATGCATGAAAGCACTTAAATAAGCTCGTTGATGCACTAAATTCGTATTATAGCAGTATTGTACGTACAAAGTCGTAATATTATATTTACAGGTAGAGTTTTCCCTATCACATCATCACTCATGTACCTATATACACATATTATGTATATCTGCTCATCTTTACTTTACCTTACTTACATGCATGATTATTTTTACATTTCTTCTTATTTACGTAAACGTGTAGGTGGTTTTCATTCCCTTGTGACTTTGCTTGGCTTCTTGCTTGACAAACTTATATTTTTTATGTAAAGGGAGCATAATAATATATTTTCAAATGGCATGCTTCTCTTCACCACCACCAACCACCACACGACAGTAGCAAAGAGCTGCAGTGGCAGCCTCCTCGTTTCTGTTGAAAGTACTACTTCAGTTCTGATGCTGCTGTTGTTGTCTTCCTGTGGCTTAAAAAAAGAAAGGGTTGATGATGATGATATGCCATTTTATTATGGCGTCTTTTTTACTACCTCCATCATCATCATCGTCGTCGTCATTCTCAACCCACCAAAGAAGCATTATTACAGGTCTAAAACAACATGCGTGTGTTACACTGAATTGATGATGCTGCTGATATTTCAAAGTTTTACTACTTTATATGTGCATATTGTAATGTTAAAATGCACTTGTTGACGATGATGATGTTAGTTTGAATTCATATTTTTTTGCTGGTGGAGGTTGGAGGATGGTTCCTGTCTGCTACCAGCCACCACCATTATTGCTTTCGAAAAGAAAAATATCTTTGCTTATTTTTATCCTTACAACAGAAACAACAACAACAATATGACTTAGAGTTTACAATCGTTAAAAACCCTTCTTATTGAAAGCACTTTTTATCATTATTTGTCTTGCATTGTTGTGCAGCTGTGTGCTTCTATCGTTCCTAAATATATTTTCAAATGAGTTGTTGTTTGTTATTATTATTACTGCATGCAATACTCTGGTATTAAGATTCATTGAGTCATTGTTTGCTTTTTCCCCTTTGATTCGTACAGGTGGAATAATAAAAGTAGCAGCAGCTAATAGTAACACCACCCATCCTTCTTCCCGTTTGTCTTCTCGGCACTCTGCCGGTGCTACTGGTGGTAAACGAGCAAGTGGTGGTGGTGGTGGTCTCAAGTCGTACAGTTCAAGCCCAAGTCTTATATACCGCAACAACAAAGGAAAAACGAAGGGGGTTGGAAAGAGCTCTTCAGCATCCGACGACGAAGAAGACGAGGACGAAGAAGAGGAAGACGGTGATTATTTCGTTGACGATAGATTTTCATTGCGAGGGAGCGGGGAAACTCCACATCATCACCGTCGAAGCTCCTTACAAAAGATACATTTGGACGAAGAAGAAGAAGGAGAACAGCAACCCTTTTTTAACCCTCTGTACAAATTTGCCAACAATTAGTGGAATTAGTGCCGGTGGTACTAATGATGACAGTTGTAGTAGTGGTTCGCCATCGGGTAATGGTAACAGTTTTGGTTTCTTGCGAAATAATGTAAAGTCTGGTGTGGAGTCAGGAGGTACAACTACACGTAGCAGTAGTAGTACGTCAAGTGGTGGCAATTTGGTTCATCGCCGTTCTGCTAGTGGGATTGCCTTGAGCGTTGACGATGACAGTCAAAGTGATAGAAGTCGGAGTAGTTTAGGATATCCACCAAGTGGCAACACGAGCTATTCCCCGTCACCCCCTCTGACCTCCAACACACCCAATGATCACATATATAGCTCACTGACAGATATTCACGAAGTGCACAACGGAAAGGGAGGCAGACTTGATCCGTTCAAGTTGGGAGACACATCAGGCTCTTCTGATGTGGTGCTTGTTGAAGTGATAAGGAAGCAAGGCAAAGGTAATAACAATAACGACGCAAACAACGAAAATAAATCCGGAGGCAATAACAAGACGTTATCAGCTTTCGGGGGAAAGTACAAATTGGAAAAGTTTGGCTCGGTCGAGTTAATCCAAAAGTTGGGGGGTACGCCGATAACTGGTCCCCAAACGAAATTGGGGAAACGGCATTCTGTGGACGTTGTAGAGTCAAGCGGAGGAAGCAGCAACAAAATCTTTGGAACAAAGGTTGAAGGCAGTCCAGGGAAAGTTCAAAGACTCAAAGAGAGTCTCAAAAGATTTGGTCGATTTGGCAGGAGCAACACAGATAAAATTGTTCGTGCGCATTCTGACAGTGGTTTCTCGACGGATGATGTACAAGGTGGTGGTGGTGGTGAATTCAAATGTTCTACAGAGAGAATTAAAAGACAATCAGAGGGTGAAGCCAATAGTCTATACGAAAACCCAGCAGAGATTATTGTCGCATCCTTGAAGGATACAGAAAATGACTCAGGAATTACAGTGAAACCAGCGCCAAGAAGACGATCCAAGCCATTGGAAGCAACCGCATCCTCCCCTGAAAACATTTACGCTGTTCTACATAACACAAGAAACGGAGATGTAAGTAGTCCAAGCAGCAGCAGCAGTGAGCTATCTTCACCAACAAAGTTTCACCAACAACTCGACAGCATTAATGTTACGGACGACGGGGCATCCAAGTTGTCTAAAAGTGATGATGATGATGAAGCTGAAAATGAAAATGACAATAAACTGATGAAGCAAGAGCGATCAGAAAGCAAAACGACAATTGTATCAGAAATTAGCGCGAATAATGACAAAAATGACCGAGTTTCTCCAATAGCTACATCAAAAAAAGGAAAACGACAGGAAATAATAAATGACGACGTTGCTGATGAGGATGATGAAGATGAGCACATCCCACACTTAGAATATGACAAAGGAGGAGAAAATGAGAATTCAACGAGCCATGATGAAAGCTGTAGTAGTCGAGCTGACTCACTGACTTATTCAAGCACGTCGCACGAGCAGGATCGGTCGATGCCACAGCAAATCGTGCAGCTTGTGCACCAGAAACAATTGATCCCAAAGGTGGACATTACAACTAGCAGTAACGGTGAAGACGGTGGAGATGCTACAACCAGTATTGATAGCAGTAGTAGTGACACATTAAACTGTGAAGTGACTCCCGTTATTCGGAAACGAAGTAGTTTGGCAGACAGAGCGCGTGACCAGGATCAAGAAATCATTTCTGGTGGTCCTTCGTCTTCAAGTGAAAAGAATGAGGATGGTCGTTCATCAACTTCGACTTCTCTAATCAAAAATAATAAGCAACTTGTTGCAAAACAGATTTCATCTAGTTCTGTCGAAAGCTCTAATAACAATAATCATAGTGATAATAGTAATAGGTTTGAGAAAAATGATGCAGATTATGACGACGAAAAAGTAGCAGAGGCAGAGGAATTGAAAATTTTCGCTAATGCAAACAAAGAATTTGATTGTGAAAATCGAGGAAAACAAGATCAGCAGCAGCGGCAGTCCTCATCATCATCAGCTTCATCATTATCCTCGTCCTGTGCAACTCCTGTCACGCTGAATGAACCCAGTGATATAATAGCAACAAGTGGAGGTGATGGTAGTAGTGGTGGTAGTGGTTTTAACATGAATTCCTTAAGTCGGACACGTTGTAAAATCAACTCCCGTGAAATTTTCAATGGTCAGCAACAACAGCAGCAGCAGCAGCAACAACACCAAAAGAAGAATGAGTACTACAATGAACATGATAATGTTAACGGAACTGAAGGACCAGAAATAATGGGCTCCAAGGCTGAGTCAAACTCTTTGGGTGGTGGTGATGATCGAATAGGGAAGCACGGTGAGTTATTGTTATTAGTTAATTGAACGCATTTTTTGTTATTATTATTATGCATGTATTTTTTTCTCTTTTTTGTATTCTATTATTCATCACAAAAAAGTACGTAGGTAGCGGGGATACATACATGTTGATGAATGAGGAAGATAGGATAAATAGCATGCCAAATCTTGTACATCTTCATTTTAAACATGTATATAGTTACAGCGATTTGCTAAAATGGAAACACAAAAGCGTTTGTGTAACAACAAAATGTATAACGGATAATAGAATAGAATGTAATACCTAATTCCATAATAGTGGGATTTTTATGAATTTTGAAGAGCTTAAATTACCATTTCAATGTTAAAAAATGCACTTTAGTTTGTATCTTCTTTAAAATTAGATATGAACAATTAGACACAGAAATTGCATGAACGTTTTTATGTTTGAAGCATTTACCAAAATATTATTTAAAATTAATTTTTCATAATATTTGAAATCCAATGATTTTTAGGCATAGCAAAAAATATTTTTACAGTAAAACACCAATAATTGAGGAAATGAATAATGGGGGATTTTTTGTAGACATTTTTGTAAAAAAAAGATTTCATGCATATGCATAAAGGAACTTGAATCTTTGGGCGAAAATTAGATTTCATGGATATGCAATAGCATTTCTCTACAAACGCAATACTTGTTAACCCACACTACGTACATGAAGTATGTATGCAATGTATAGAATATTTGCTATAGTCCTATTACTTGATTTTTTTGAAACAATGAATTAATTAGTTTGACTTTAACCAATTCGACGACCTGCTTGAGAGGTTAGGTAATGCACGCTGCTACTTTTTCATGCATTATTCAACTTGTGTGAAGTTTTGATTTTTTCACTTTTCCACCACCACCATACCACCTCCAACGTACAACTACACAATTATTGTTAAATTGTTACTGCTCAGTTGGAATAGATTGGTGGGTGGTATGACGAGATTGAATGGGAATTTTTTACTTACATGCGTGTATTGCACCGTATCAGATTTTTACCAAAAAATGCAAAACTACTTAAACTTACTTGATATACTCTCGAAACACTGCATCTGTCATGCACAGAATCTCTTCATGATTTGATCAATTAGCCATGTGAGTTGAAAAGTTTATGACATGTAATATACATATATAGTCTCTTTGTTTTTTTACACTTTAACGAAAACGGTTTGATTAACGGGAATGATGGATTGAAAATTTATGCCATTCAAATGCTTAGCATATGCAAGTCACTAAAATTAATAGTTTTTTTTCAAAGTTTTAAGGTGTGCAAACAACTTGTATAAACTGCTTACTGTGCATTTTCATTTTTCCCATGTCGTACGGATGTAGTTACAAACGCAAGCATTTATC
>JAHZMT010000940.1:0-12951 GCA_027743785.1 Sinhomidia bicolor | reverse complement strand
GTTAATATTTAACGGTAACTTGAACGACTACTATTATCTACGTGTATATTACAAGTTATACATTAAACGTTATGTAATAGACGTTCTATGTTACGCTTAAACTTATCTTAAGCTTATCTTGAGCTTATCTTGAGCTTATATATTGACGCCTTCGCTACTTTAGAACATTCCGACATGTTCGGTTTATGTAATAAATATAATAATAATGACGTATAATATTTTTATTATTTTTATTCCTCAGGTTATCCATTTTCTCAATTTATCCCATTGATACCGGCAAACGTCCCAACAACTGGTCTTTGGTACAAATCTACTCATCATCACTTGACAAAAACACAATCAACAGCCAATACATTCATCTGTTAATATCTACAAGTTCTCTTTATGTCGCTTATTTATTGCGCCATAAATAACGATAATGCCACAATCATCGTCGCCGCCAAGGACATTGGAGCAACTAGAAAGACAGCAGTCGCCACCACATGTACCAGACAATAATAAATTGTTTCCACTGTATACCCACCAGAATGATAGAGTATTGGTAATACAAATGCCAACACATACTACCCCTTCTTCCATGTCCCCATACTGCCACACTAGCAGCAGCGCTGTTGCCACTCCTTTAAGTCCAGAAAATGGAAATAGAACGACAACTAGCCCCACTAGTCAAAATTCAGTTGATATAACCAAACCGTCATTTGGCACATCTGACCGCAGTAATAGTAGGAATCGCCGAGCTCTTCAAGACCGAATTCGACTCCATATGAATAGAAGTTCCAATAACGCAACCACCGTGATCACAAGTACCAGTAGTATAAGCAGCTGTTTGCCTCCTCCAAGTTATTGCGACTCCACATCCGTTATCCACTCTCAACATCAACATCATCATCATCATCCATTTGTAGAACATCATAATAATAAAAATGATGAAGATGATCATAACGACAGTCTGAGGTCACGCAGTCCAGTTGCTCTGCATCCCTTGTTGAATCCTAACATCCCTGCCCCCACAACAACGTACGATTATCTTCATGTCCCATCTGCCTACCTACAACATGGTCAAATTCCAAGCGCGGAGTGGATAGCAGCGGAAAATGGAGATACAAGCTCTATAGTCGCAGCAGCAGTGTCAAAAGCTAATCTTGATGACGATCTGCCTTCCTACCACCACCACCAACAGGAACATCATCCCTATCACTCAACGGTAGAGGCTCATCGTTCTGGTGCATGTGTAATAGGAGCATCCGGTCTGGAAAGCTGTTGGCCACCGTGGCCTAGTTCCAGGGTGGACAGCGGGGACAATGGAGATCATCCCTGTGGAGATGAAATGTCATCGCAAGGTCATCATCACATGTCTGATTCCATAGATCATAGAACATCTCCAGACGCAGACGGTCCGATAAAGTCATTGCAACAGCAGCAGCAGCCATCCTCAACACTTGGTATGTATGTAAAAGCTTTTAATATCTCTTATTCAACTTGTTGGCCATATATAAGTTTCGTTTTTGAGTAGATACATGTTATTACACTGTTGTTGGATTTTCTACTTTTATTTTTCATTTTACTTGTTAGTAGTACTTGGCCCTCTTCTTCTGAAAACTGTTGAGAAATCGAAGAAGAAGAAAAACAGTTTTCTTAATTGTTACAAGATCATTAATAATTCTGTTGTTTGGCAAGAAGAGGGTATGTTTTTTTTCTCCTTTGGAAAAAAAAGAAAGGCAAGTTTTACACAGAGATGCACTTTTGGTCGATTCATTAGTGTAGTTTAACTGCTTGTTGCACCTCTTCTAGCAGTAAGACAATGTTGGTCGGTGCATCAACAAATTTACGCATGTACATGCTTAAATACGTTATACGTATATAAATATATATTGAATATCGATATAGATTTTTGTATGTGCAATGCATACGTATATATAACGTTCAAAGTTACCAACCAACATTTCGCTGCTGTAAAAGTTTTTTGGCCTTAAGACAGTAACTGTTAGTTAGCTCAAGAGAGTTCTTTCTCCTTCCACTTTTTCAAATGATGCTTGGCAAACAAGGACAAAATGCTCATTAATTACGTCTCTTGAGGAAAACTGCTAATAGCCCTTGTCCTCGTTCATTTCTTCTTCTCACCAGAAAAGAAAAAAAACGTGTGTTGTTGTTTTGCATCTTGCATTTATACTTTGCTGTTGATGCAGAATAAAACTTTTTTTTCCTTGATGAACAGATATACATATATACATATTATATGAAAGAGATGAGTCAGATGAGTACAACATGTAAAAAATATATACAACATTATTACCATTTCGCATCTTTACAATTTTAAATTTCTTATTTTCTGGATTTTACCCGCAATCCGGTATTGACAGGAGTTGAGAATCATATATTATGCGGTGCCCGTAAAAAATAAAAAAATAAAAGTGCCTTTCATTCCGATTATTATTATTAGAATGTACAATTCTTTAAACTAACTATCACGAAATACTAAGATTACGATGTATGATAGTACACGCAAGTAGTCAGTCACTACCATTCCATGAGAAATTAAAGAAAAAAAATTTTCCATCAGAAGAAGTAGCTGACTGGATTTGTTAAGTAGGTTATCCATGTGCGTTAAATGAAAAAAAGTACAGGTACAATCATCATCAGACATGACACATGACGTAGTAGTACTATACGCATAGGTAGATACCTTGTTCCAACTATCACCAAACTCATTCTAGTAATAATAATAATAATAATAAATAATAATAATCAAGCAGTGGATGGATATAAATTATGTTATGATGTCTGTAGACGTGAGATAGAAGACCAAAAAAGCAAATTATCAGTGACAATGTTTTGTATGTATGTATCATTTACTCATCAGGTTTTCAAGTTTCAGGTATCCATCATCTAGTTTCTCTCCCACACTTCATAGAAACGCGCATTGTATTTCTCTCGTCAACTTTTTCTTTGTTTTTGTTACAAAGCGAAATGATGATGCAAAAGTTTTAAAATGAATAAGACATGAGCATGACATTATACAATAGTATCCTGCGATTTCCTGTCTACTCAGCAAATCACGCACTAATACGCACTCGTAGAAAAAAATGAGTTACTTTTCTTAGAAAAAAAAGTAGATTTTTTTCATCTTTTTTTCTCTCTTATGAGTTTAGTAAGAATGGCAAAAATAAATTCTATTTTACTCACAATCCTATACATGTATGTGTGTCCGGCTAAAAATGCGAGACATGCAATCACGCATAATATACTACTTACATGGCACATCATTCAGAAAAAACTTGTTTGTTTCTGCCACAAACCGGCAACTGACCAATCACTGAAAAGCACAGCAAACTAAAAGTAGAAAAATAAGTAGATAATCACTGGGGTTTTTTTCTATTAACAAGCATGAAATGGAAAAATCAATATAAATGCAAGCAAGCAAGGTTGGGTTGGAAAAGTTTATCAAAAATTCTCTCTACAAAAGTCTGTCAAACTCAAACATGTCTGTTGTTTCTCTGTATGTATGATTGCGTGTGATTACAGGTATCATATTACACGTTGTCTGGTACTGCGACTAGGTAAAATTTATACAAGAAATATACTGACTCATGTATATACACACATACATAGTTGTGGTGTAAGAGAATATCCACATTGGTAATAATGAGTATATTTTGCGTACAAATCACGTAACACGTAAGCTATAAAATTCATAGAAAAAGGTTTACGCACTGTGACAAAGTACATACATATATGCAGTTCTATATTGTGTAAAGATATGTTGTCTATGTATCTAAAATATATATATCATATAAATAGCATAAATTAGTTCTTGTTTATCTCGAAAAACAAAAATTAGGAAATTGCGTGACTGGATTTGAAAAATTCTGTCAACCTTCTCATTTCTTATGTGTGTGTGGTATGTGTGGTGTGGTTGTTGAGGGCAGTTTACTAGCACAGGCAAAACACTTGAGCGTGGGACAAACAAGGGCAAAGGCTGATGTAAATAGGGTAAATGCGCACAGAGAGGGAGTGAACTTTCATCACATCGCATCAGAAATAATGCATGAGATTTTGTCATTAGCTATCTTTTTCCTTATTGTTGTTGAGCGAGATGCACTAGTAAAATGTGTAATCTATATGAAATCTAAATAAACAATGAAATTCGAAGCTTGTAAAAATGAAATGATAAAAAGAAACAAAACCCAAAAACTAGATGATTTCTAAGCAAAAACCACATACAGTAGCATTTTATTTTATTACTTGGAATTTCCTTTCTTTAAATTTTTTTTAGAAGCAGTGTCGGAGCTTCTACGAAATCCGAGCCAGCATCTCCAGGTGACGATGGTGGTTCTTCCCCTAGTCATTCGTCTTCTCATTGCAACAACGGTACAGAAATATGTGGAGGAAGTATCTCAACCTGTGGCAGTTCTCATCATGGTGGAGTGGTATTGCAAACATCCTCATCATCAGAACTTCTTTTTCGTCATCACGAAAATCCTCCGTCCGATTGTGATGTAGATTCCAATAGGGTCTCGGCTTCGAAGAAGAATAATGCAAATGATATGATTTGTAGTAGCAATGGAATCGAGGCAAGAGTAGCTGCTGCTATTGTAAAGCAAGAGGTGGAGGAGCAGATGGACTCTCCCTCGTGCAGCAGCAGCACCCCTCCAAACCTGTCAGTGATGTCAATGTCAACGTCAACCTCCGGCTCTGTGTCAACAATATCTGCATCCAAATCAACATCATCCTCCTCAACAACACCAACAACAGCATCTTCAGCTCTTTTTACTACTACCACCACTACTGCTTCTGCTGCACCCAATAATGAACCCGTGTCTCAAATCATGTGTAGAAGGACACCACCCCCTGCTTACAGCAGCAACAAGATGGCTGAGACTACTACTTCTACTGATGACTGTGAGGATGAAAATTCCACTCGCATTAGTATGAAGGGCTATCAAGTAACTCCTAGTAATCCTCATCTAGTTCAACTTAGAAGGGCACGGGATTCAACGGGATTTTATGAAGATTTTAACCGTACCACTGCTGGCAGCAGCAGTAGTAGCGAGATTAGCAGCGGATATGCATCCCACCAGCATTCCTTTGGTGCTGCCACTTCTACCGATCTCATCGTCAACAATGCGTCATCCCCAACTTCCTCATTTAATTTTCTCAACAATCCTCCTCTACAACATCATCACATACTCGATCCAATGGACAGGCCAACAGTGCAAGAGCTCCATGTGAAAATTCCAGACTGCGCTTCATCACCCCAGCAGCAGCAGCAACAACAACAACAGCAAAGACATCTCACTTTTGGAATGCATGGGAAAAGCTTACCTCATCAGTTTTATCCTTTACAACCGCCTCCAAGTTACTATCAGCATTTTTTTGATCACGGTAGCAAGTATTCTGGTAATGTAAACGATACTTCAGCAGTGGACAACAGTAGTAGTAGTGGGCTGTTGACGCCCTCATTTCCTCAGTTCGTGGAAAATTTCAACGATACTGACAATACTGGTCAAATTTTCAATGCTGACTTTTGTCCACCTTTCAGCAGCTCCCCAATCACAGACAGAACCTCAACTCATTCTACATTTGAACCTTTGAATCACATTAGTAGTAGTAATAGTAGTAGCATGAACATTGTTAATAATGTTTCATCCAACCTGTTTGGAACGCCAATGCGATCCAATTCATTTGACGTGGCTGCCCAATGCACAGTTTCCACAGGAAGTAGTCCCTACTATTTGCATGACTCTAATGATAATTTGAGACAGTTTGGGTCATCAAACTTTTTGTGGAGCCCGCTACGCGTACAAGATTGTGGTGGTTCCACTGGAACTGTGATTTCCCAAGTTCAAATAGAGGATAATGGAAGTCACATGAATGAGCTGAATCAAGAAAATTCCACTTTGATAAATTTGTAAAGGCATAGAGGTTTTTTCTCGTCACTATTTATTTTGTCGTTGTTAATTTACACATTTATTTAGCCGGGTTTGTTGCACCACGGCACATAAAAATTAGAATGATGACCAATGCACTAATGTGGAATGGAATTCATTTAGAATAGATGTGGGATTGAATGTTGGTTATTAGTTTTAGGGTACATACAGAACAGAACAGGAACAGGGAAAATAAGAGTAACCAAAGTAAAAGTTACTGATGCAGAGTTATTGCATTTGGATGCACGTCGTGGACACGACTTTAGTGCAAGTTGGAACTCCCTTCCAGGCTGCCACAGGAGAAGTCCTAGAAACAAGACACGATGTCGTTCTAGAAAGCTGGTGAAGGTACTGGAGAAATAAAAGAATTGATTTTTTTGTATTATATTGTATTATATTGTATTATAAAGTTTTAGTTACAATAATTAATTTAGTTAAAAATTAAACTTAGTTTTTAAATGTTACGATAATCACTTGAAAATGTTTTTAATTTTGCGTTTGTAAATAATATAAGTACCTAATCAAATTACATCGTCAGTTTTTTGTATATTTGTAAATTTGGGTAGGATAATAATGTAAAATAACTTTGTATGCGTTTGTCTATTTTACTAGTTTTAAGTTTTGTACCTGTGATAGATTAGGCAAACTTTGCGGAACTAGCAAAGGTTATGGTGGTTCCATCGGAACCGTTACTTCTCAAGTACAAATTGAGGATAATGTAAGTCCCATTGAGGAACTGAATCAAAAAAATTCAACTTTGATGAATTTGAAATAAGTATTCAAAATACGTAGTAAACATTTTTTCGTTTATGGTGTATTAAGTATCGTGTAAATGGGACAGCGTCATAATAATTTGTAAATATACATATTTTACTTATTTTAAGTTTTCTACTCGTAATAGAATAGGTAAATAAACAGTATTATTTTATGGGTAAGCTTCATATACATCTTACATATCACTTTTCGTTTCGTTCTTTTTATTTCAAGTAGATAAACTTGTATTATTCCCCTGTTTATTTGCTTTAAAACCACTCGGAACTTGACTCTTTCTATTCAACCATGTGGAATAATTATAATGGCACGAATAGGTAATCATAATAAGATAAAGTGCTACTATTATTATTATTATTACTGTTACTTGCATGCCACCATTTGGAATATCACACGTATTATAAAAGTCAATTTTATTATCGACAAAGTAGAAGGAAGAGGAAAGGGTTTGGTTTTGGCAAGCATCTTTTGGTGTTGTTGACTTCCTCATTTCCTCCTCCACCACCACCACCACCGCCATCATCAACATCATCATCATCTACAAGTACATATTATGGGAACGACACATATTTTACTTTTCCAATAAGCTTTTATCAACTACTCAAAGCCCAGTACTATCACAATTTTGGTTTTATGTATGTCTCTTCAAGTCTAATAATATTCCTCTTTTCTATACGACGAGCAGCAAAAGTATTATTATCTTTCTCCGAGAGTCAGCCTATCTCAAGTACATACATTCATATACCCTCAATTATACAGCCTAACTTTGTTGATGTTCGTTAGTAACTTCTCATGTTTCCTATAAATATATATTTTTTTACCTATATATAAGCTAGTACACAAGAGCAAAAGCTGGCAGCTATATAGAAAACTACAATGCTGCTGCTCCTACTACTACTGGTGCTGTTATACGTTTTTTTTTGAAGGGGTTGACGATGAAGTTTTAAACTATCAAGAGAAACTGAAAAGGGAGAGCAAAATAGAGAGAGAGAGAGAGGCTTTTCCGCAATCGTCTCTTATCAGGTAGTATTTCCTGAACTCTCCATCAATATGTAAATGAACCAATCAGGGATGCAAATTCATGCAAAGAATTTAATTTCCCCTTTTTCGCTCTACTCTCTTTCAAGATCACATTACATTTTTTTTAGGAATTTCAACTGACTAACAATAATAGTGACGTGAACTTTCCAAAAAAAAAATCGGCAAAAAGTGGTGATGATGATGATGATGATATATAAAAAAAAGTTTTAGTATGCTTGCTTGTTTGCCTGTGCTTGTATGTATGTGGCTAGTTGCGTTTTTTTTAAAAACAGACAGGATGGATACGGAAAACGGTTTTATCACTTGCCCCACAATATCCGTCGTTTAAGAGAATTTGCTCTTATCTCTTAATAAAAACGTAGTTACCTACCACCACATACCTCCCTAGGGCAATAATTATTATTATGATGCTACATTATATTGATACTGGCTCCCCTACCTACTTTCTAAGATTAGCTAGAACCATGTAACAGCAGCAGGTCATACAACTGTATATTATACACATTGTTGACAACAAAGTTCAAACGTTAAAAGCACACATTTTAGTATTGAATTACATATTTAAAAAAAACAGAAGAGTCTCTGCATAAAATAATTAAATAAATGAGACTGTCATACTTTCAAAAAAATAAGTAAAAGTACAATGCAAAAATGGAACCATTTTTTATGGAAATGGACGTCATTAAATACAACGCAATACCAATATCCCAAAGAAATTCAATTAAATTCTTGACACCAGCAAAGTATTTTTTTAACCTTTTCTTTCTTTTTTCTTCACTTCACCGCTCTACTGGTGGTGCTACTACCACAAACTTTTATGAATGCCTACCTACTACAACACACACAGACAAGGTACCGTCGTGCATGAGCTGTTATCAATATAGTAATAATAATAATATTAATAATAATAATAGCTATAATATCATCTTCTTCATTTTCCCTTAAAAAACAAACCTATTCCTTTAGGCAGGCAAGGCTAGAAAAAAATCTGCTTTTATACGTTGGCTTTGGTTCATAACTCAGATTTCCACGTAACCGAGAGCGTATAGTATCAAGGTGGAAAGAACCGTACATACATACTTATTATTATTATTATTTGACTGCCAATGAAGCCGGCTGTCTATCTTTATCTTTGTGTGCAAAATGTTGAGAACACATAATACGAAGAAAACTACCAAGAGAGAGAGAAAAAAACTCATGTCATTATTATTATTACTTTTACACATTCTGTGTGTAAAAATAAGAACGCACACACACACTCACACAAACCACACACAAGAGAGAAGGATGACAGATATAAAGAAGGCAAGAAAAAAAGGCAGGCATGGTCGATGAGAAAAATGGAAATGAGAAAAAATGCACTTCATTGGAAGCAAATCGAACGAGAGGGCGAGATAAGAAAAAAAGAAGGGTTTCCACTCATTTCTCCTGTCCTCTATATCCTCCGAAAGTTTTGTGCTCTTCCGTTGAAACCACCACCACCACCATCATCATCATCGTGATCGTCACCATCACCACTACAACCACCACCACACACATACACACCGACAAGGCAGCAGCAGTAGCAGCAAAAGGTTCCTCCGCTTCTGCCGCTATAATAATATCAATGAATAAAATGCTTGCATATTCTCGAGTCAAAGAGAATGAGAGATTGTACTAAAAAAGGACGATGAGAAGAGAACAGGAAAAGGGTAATAAATGAGGAAAATGCCATGTGTACGTAGCGAATAAACCAGTGAAAAAGGAAAAGACGACAAAGACAAGAAAAAACCCAAAGAATGGTGAATGTAAGAGGCTGCTATTGCTGCTATACATACTTATTATTATTATTATTATTATTATACTGACTGGTTTGATGAAAATAATATAATCGTGGTAGCAGAGAAAATAGACGAAGAAGAAGATGAAAGAAAGAAAGAAAAAAACGAGAAGTGTCTCATTCAATTTTTTTGCAAAAAAATGTAAGATTCACATTCATTGTCTTCCTTTTTTTCCTTTTTCCACATGAGATGAAACGATGACTATAACCGCATTACCTGTCTTTTAATATAAAAGTGGAGGTGGAAAGTAGTATTGGTTTTGACTAACTACTACAAAAGGAGTTTTTATCTTTTTTCGAAAAAACTACACACATTCCATTGACTCAACTGTTTTTTATTCAATGCTTGCATACCGCAAAATGTATAGAGGTATTATTACTGGTATGTGTAGTAGCAGTAGTAGTTCACTTGGAGAACCAAACAAGAAAAAAAGGCTGCGTGAACTTTTTAGGCCGAAGCTACATTTTTTTCTTTCTCATTTGTGAGGAGGGAGGGAAGAAGGGAGGAACGCGGTTATTTAGTTGTTATTATTGGTTATCAAAAAGATAAGACATGTAATAAGTAATATTTTATATTTGAACTCATGCATGCATATCAATGGATACATTAGAGAGGAAATACTACAAATACAAAAATAACGTAGAAAAATCCAACTACCTTGTGTGTGGTAGTGGAAAAAAGAAAACTGATAAAATGCTGCTGCTACTAGCTAACAAAAATGAAGAAGAAAAAGAAATTATGCTTCACAATTTATATCAGTTTACATATGAGAGAGAGAGAGAGCTTTTAAAAAATGAATCATTTTCTTTTTTTTCATGCACATGAATCATCTTTTGTGTGCATTTCATTTCCACCTCAGTAGTGGTAGTAGTAATACAGCAGTAGTGGTGGTAAAAAAGGTAAGATGAAGATGTAAGGTGAGAAAACGCTCAAGAAGAGTAGAGTTTTTTAAAAGACAAGTTGAATCACATTATCTTTCTGAAAGTGCCTACATTCATTTAGAATGATTTAGTTATTCACACAGAAAGGTTCCATGTATAGTCGGCCGAGTTTTTTTCTAATTGACATTTTTATAGTAGAATGCAAATAAGCAGAAGAAATNTTCACACAAAAAGGTCCCTTCTATAGTCGGTCGAGTTTTTTTCTAATTGACATTTTTATAGTAGAATGCAAATAAGCAGAAGAAATAACCGTATCTCTCTATATTCTCATTAGTTTGACACTACCGCAATTACATCTCTGATAATAGCCACTTTTAATAGAGGGTTCTGGTAATAATGGAAGGAAAACGGGAAAGAACTGAGAGTAAAGTGCCAAAGAAAGTTTATTACCTGGTTTGCTATATAATAATAAAAACAGTGTAAGTAAACTAATGGGTGGACTAATAAAAAACTGCTATTTTAATTTAGTTTTTTAAAAAGATTTTTTTTTCAAAGAGAGAGAGAGAGAGAAATGATATAAGGTACTATATGTATTTTTAAGGAATTATAATAATATTACCTTGTGCTGGAATGATTCACTGGGGGGAATAAACGAGCAGCAGCAGCAGAAAGAACTATTGGAACAACATGGGATGGGAATCCTAGTCAAGTCAATTGAGTTAGAACAGGATGAAATTCCTCACTCTTCACTCAGACAGGCTTAGTTAGTCAAAAGAGATGAGTGGAGAGGAGATGAATTGTGTTATCTGAAGTGATGAGAAATTCAAGAATAAAATGAGCACTTATAGTTTTGGGAGTCGATATATGGGATATGCATGCGAGTATATATTCCTCAAAGTATAAAAGTGAGATGGAAGTAGAGAGAGACGGACGTCTGTCCAAATATACTCCAAACTCCAGCCGTCCCTCTATGCATGTGGAAAGCCGGAGAGAGAGAGAGAGAGAGAAAACTACTTTGTTTCAAGGAAAATAAAAACGGTTGAACAGAGAAGATATAAATTGGTGATGAATCTAGCAGCAACACTACATATTATACTACTATGAACTTTACATTACGTTTTTGGATGTGAATTACGTACTATACAACTTGTACTATATACTCGAATACCTAATAATGTAATAGCTTGGATGGATTTACAAATGGCTCAGTGTCAAACTAGACACTCATAATAAGAGGCTTGAATGATTGTTTGTCTGGCAGTTGGTGAAATATTTAATACACTTTTGCTCCTTTTGATTGTACATTTTCCCTGGCTTGTAAATAATTGGTGAAATGAATTAGAAATATATCATTCTTATTCTCGCGCGGCTCCCTCCCTCCCTCAAATATAATAATAACTTATAATGCCGACAAAACTGGGAGTTGAAGAGGAGCAATAATGCTAGCTAAATACCTACATATCTATATGTATACGAACACGGTCTGCTCTGATGATACTATACCCTATTATTATTAAATATGAAAATATGTATAAAATATTAAGAATTTAATTGTGAATTAACCGCAAGGATTTTAAGAATCATAATAATTTATCAACTGTGTTGTCAAGCTTGTGCGGGCTTATAAAAGCGTTAGTTATGTAATGCATACAACGGTTAACATCCATGGCATATTGAATTTACATACAGCAAACGCATTTGAAAAGCTGACACAAGCGCAATAAAAAGAAGGAATATTATTATTATTATTATTATTAAAGCGAATCAGCATAGGATAGAATGATTTTTGTCCGACTCATGATGACTTGCAAAATTTTCGTGGATATACTTAACTATACACGTATGTATGTATATTGTTCTCAAAGCGAAATAAATAAATTCTATGAATGACCTGACTCATGAGTTGCGATTGAATAATAATGAAAATGTAACGCATTCATGACGTATCATGTCATCAGACAAATGCTCATTGTTTGAGTATTATTATTGTATAAGTGCGTACCTCCTGAAAATGTCTTTTACACTTTGCTTTCATTCACACCAACACCACCGCCACCACCAAATAAATCCATTTAATAATGCCGACATCTCTCATTCACGCTACTGCCCACAAGCATTATTCAAAGATTCACAGCTCACACAAAAAGGACTTACAAAGAAAATGTTACACAAATAATAGTAATAATAAGATAAAGTTATATCGCGCTTGTCACAGATTGTCAAAACAGAAGAATAAATTTGTTATGTGTGTAGAGTATAAATAGCATTCAGTAACAAAGTGTATACCTGCTAGAATGTGTAAAATACAAAAATAACTTTTGTATGGTGTAAGCCATAAATAGCTATATTTATAAGAACAACTTGCTTTTCTGTTTGTTCTTCCATCTCACCATTCACAACAGAGGATGTGCCTAGGAAAATAGCCCTACACTGACCAAAATGACTTCTTAATATTTACTGGGGCTGTTTGAGAAATCTGTAATAAACAACCGTGTGTTCATTGGAGATTAC
>JAHZMT010000939.1:0-12828 GCA_027743785.1 Sinhomidia bicolor | reverse complement strand
ACAACAACAACTCAAAAAAACACCTAAAGAAAACCTTCCCAGTCAATTAATCGAAGCCTTTTCAAATAAATAATTTTGATTGTCTGCGCAGTGCAGTGCTCAGGAAGATTCACGTCTATCGTTCGTTCGTTGTTGTGTTCTCTTAAATGAATTGCAGTTGCAAATGTACAGAGAGGTAAGTGCATTATCATTTTTTCATCGCTCTCTTTCTCTCTCTCTCCCTCTCTCTACAAAGTCATCTTTCATATCTTGTCTCATCTTTCCCAAGGGTTCAACCGTATCTGTCATTTTCTCAAGTTAAAAAATGCAGCTGCATCCAACCAAACGCCAAGAAACAACAACAGCAGCAGCAGCAACAAGAGAAAAGGCAGGGTAAAAACTAGAATGATATGCTAATATGTAGGTGGGTCCCACTTTTTCAAAATCCTACACACACACAGAAACATACAAACATTCAAATTCAAAATTTAACATGCACTCAGTCAGTCAAGGAGAGAAGATAACAACAAGAAAACAAAGATGACTTAAATGATGGATTGGACAAAAAAAGTCAACATATTTTTTTAATATAGAGAGAAGAACAAACAGTACTAAACATTTTTATTATTGTCATTGAATTCATCAAGAGCAGGAGAAAAAAAATGTGAGAAACGCATCTTGTACATTTCTCTTTTTACCAATGTACTACTACTCGGAGATGATGTCAAGGGAAGGGAGAGGAAAATATAATATGAGCTTATGACCATCACCAGCGAAAATAAGTACATATTTAAAAAACAGATAGTTCAAGTCTACCCATGTTGCATGTAAAAACGTAAGTATGTTTAGTAGAAACACTTGCATTTCATACCCTATGAAAAAAGAGGATCAACCCATTGTTGCTTGTTACCATTGTCGTGTAACAAATTTAACCCAATCACTCAACTAGCCATTTATAGTACCAGGCAAACAAACGGAAAAAAAAGTTTTATGCAAAGTTTACAAAAATAAAACATTCTCTGGTACATTTAACAAAGTCGCTAGTATGTATGTTTGTGCATACATAACTATTTGTCTTGTCAGTATCAACAGATTTTTTTTCCTGTTCTTTCTGGGATGATACGAAAGATGGTACAAATATAATTTTTAGTTTTTAAGCACATGTGAAGACAGACACAAGCTATGTATCTAAAAAGTGCATTTTCCTCATAAAAATGCACTGCAGCACAAGAAACAGAGAGATAGAATTACATACAATGCAAGGAAAAAGTTATGCGTGTGCTCTTGTGAGTTGTATGTACTCGTATAATAGGTGGTTAAAAATAAATAAATAACTGTATTTAGTATCCCACTCGTCTCCCAATTTGACATGTGTCCATATTTTTTGAACTATTGTTGTTTTGTCTTTGCTTCCTGCTGTCTTTTTTTTCGTTCGTTTGAGCTAGCCCATTTTGGTATAATGATGAGGATGGTACGTGTTTCACCTTGTGAGCGAGTATTCGTCTCTGTCTCTCTTTCTCTCTGGTAAATTGTATGAGATAGGTTGGTATACTTATTTATGCAACCAACATGTTTTCAAACCAACAACATGAAAAACTCATCAGAGAAAGGTTTCTACTAAAACACCGTGTTTTTTAACATGGTAAAATCGAAAATAGATGCATGCTCCATTCGTATAACCTTTTTCTCTCCGAATAAAAATAAGCGAAAAAAATATTGTGGGGACAGCATTTAAAATAATTTTCGCCACAACTTGTTTTCCCGATCATTTATATAATGTGCAGAGGTACACATGCTATGGAAAGAGAAATGCGATCAAAACCTGCAAAAGGCCTTGTACAAAAGGGTGTTTTATTATAAGTGCAAAAAACAGTGCACGGGTTTGGGGAAAAAGATGAGCTTTTCATTTATTTCTTTTGAAATACAGCAATAAATACGTTGGCTCTGATGAATTAATAAACTCAATAAATTATATTTTGCAAATTTTGAACTAAAATGAATATCTAAAACTTTTACGTACCTATTTGCTTGGTAAAAAAGTTGTCACCTTTTTACGCATGTTAAATGCCGTTTGCTAAAAACTTGTACGAACAGAGACACTCACTGAAGTTAGGTGTGGCTTCCGTAACTTTTTTGTTTTAAATTGGATCCTGAATTGTGATCTTTTGATTTCCTCTTGTTGTAGTTTCATTTATTACTTTAAAAACAAGTACACGTATGTAAATAATAGTTTGTTACCACTTTAAATCTCTAAACAGAGTATGTAGAGAAACTGTAAAAATAACGTATTTTTTGGCATTTTAGTAATCTGTTGTTGGTGTGCTCCTGCTGCTGGAATGAGGAGTAATAATGATTTTTCCCCTTTTTTCTACACATACGTCTGGGATATGCGATGTATACATTTTTCAGAGAATGACTAAAATAAAAAATGTATACACGAGAGGGCTCCCTGCAGGGACGCAGCTACAGGCAACAGGCAATTATAAGTAGTAATAACAGTAAAAAAATGATTACCTACTTGTTTATGGGGAAAATGCTGAGAAAATAAAATTGAACAAAAATGATGTATTCAAGTAAAACCATTAGTCGTTTTTAGTATTATGACAAGGAGTAAAGAAGAGGCTTTAAACCATTTAAAATTCAACTTGTTTTGCATTATTATGACAGAAAATATTTCTTTAAAAAATCAGTAATGTTGTACTTCAGGGAGATTGTACTTACTTTATTTCTGTTATTTATTATTATTACCAACTTTGATGGTGACATTTTCCTGCTTTGTAAATAAAATACTTTAGGAAGATGATATCAAGTAGCTAACTACACATGTTCATAAAAGATAACACGGAACAAGAGCGCAGCTCCATTTCAATATGCTTTTAGGCTGTAAAAACGCAAATTGTTCTAATTACTATCCCATTAGCACGTGCATGCTTGCAGCTAAAATGGGGAAAATATACAAAGTCTTTTCAAGGTGCATCTCATTTTCAACAAAATAATAATAATAATAATAATTAGCTGTTATTCATTCATACTGACTGATGCATTGAATTTTCATCATCACAATAAAATATTATCTTGCATATGAGAGATATTACATTTCATCAAAATTCACAAAAAAAATTTTCTGAAAATCATACAGTGTGTTGAGTGGAGCTACACAAAAGGGATGCGAAAACAAGTAACAAAAAACCTTCTTTCGAGTTTGAGTATATAAAAATGTCAGCCAACACATCATTTACTATCTCTTCTTCAACGCAACAACAACAACAGCTCTACAAGTTGTGTAGGAGTAAGTTCGGATGATGGGAGGTGATGTGAATGGAAAACCGGACGGTGAAAGAAAGAAGAAGAAAGGAGGATATGCGATGGGATGAGCCATGATCCGTCTACCTGTCCAGCAGTACCTGATCTACTGGCATTGATATGCAAAATATCTATACATACGTACTTATAACATACATCAAGCAAAGATGATAGATAGTATACTATGCAAATGCATTATTACAGGTGAAAAGCACAAAGTAAGAGTGGATTCAATATTAATAAAAAGAGGTTTTAAAAATTCACTTATAGTTCGTACGTAAATGGTTCTTTGAACAAGTGTAGTGCATGCATGCATATACCTAATAACGCATTAGTTAGTATTTTTACAGGTATTTGTTAGTTAGTTGATGTGTATGCTGTTGTTGTTGTTGTACACACAAAATAAATCTGGAAGGACAAATGGGCGGATTGACTTTTTGTGTCAGATGTGATGGGTTGATAATGATTAGCTAAAGAGTTATTACAAAACTTCCAGCCATGCCGATGGTTAGATAACGAGCGAAAATAACGTCCACTTATCTCTTCTCTTTTGCTTGATCTCTGAACTAAAAGAACTCTAACTAAGCTGAACTTTGAGGAATGATTATCATCATCAGTGTATGATGATGAGAAGATCATGATCATTATTATTATTATTATTATTTATGTTTTACTGCTGCGATGTCTAAAATTCGGGAAAGAATTGTGCACGCAACCAACGAAAGTAAAAAGCCAAAGTTTCAGTGTTTTTTACATGCTCATATTATTATTAGAAATTCGTAAATTTAAAAAAATGACTTAAATTTAAAATATTTTCCTTTTTGAAGCCAACTGCCGATAAAAATACACCCATACATATTTTCTTAAATAACGTACACAATTTTGTTGATTGTTACAAATCGCAGAAAAGTGGTTTCAGCGAAAAAACCACTACTGACGATAATAACGCGCCATACAGACAGACAGAATGAGAAGGAGAAACGAATGGCAAATATAATAAAATATCAAGCTGAGTTAAATATTTTTCGTTCCAGGATTTGCTCTTTTGGAGAAGAGTCCTGTTAAAAAAGTCAATTTCTCCTTAAGAAACTCCACACACTGCTATATAGCTATGCTGTGCTGCATTCTTACATTTTTTTACAAAAAGGAAAAAAAAATATTGCGTGGGCAGGGGCGCAGTACCAACTTTTGTGAGCTGAGAGGGTTGTTTGTTGCAAATAACTTTTTGATGCTCAAGCTCTCTGAGCACCATCATCACTCTGAAAAGAAAATTGAAGTGCGCATTTATGTCTTGTTTTCAAGAAATATTCATAAATATATTTGCCATCATGAAAAAAATGTTCTTTTTTAGTCAGTTTTGTTTACTGCTACTACCATACTAAAAGTACATATAGGTAACTTAATACACTCATCGAGTTCTCCTTTTGCTCATATCATCATTGCTTTATCATCTACAAAGCTGCTATATAGAAGATACACAAGTGTACTTACCTTTGTATGTCTAGTTGATTTTTAATGGTAATGCGATACTCATGTCGTTCCATTTGAGAAAATAAAAATTGTCTCATTTTCATCCTTCAACTTTAACCTACAACTACTATAACCAACTACTGTCTATAAAGAAAACAAGAGTGACCGTCATCATTGCCATTGCCACTTTGCCACCCGAACCACCAAACCAGACCAGCAGAGAAGAGACCACCCTTTCTCATCATCATTTCCACCCCTCTTGTCTTGTATCATCATCCAAATCCAAAATCGACAACAAGCTATTATGATGATGATGATGATGAAAAAAGATTATATTACATATTGATAGATAAAATAGCAAAAAACAGAGATTTTTCAAAATTTATGCGCAGCTCTTAATGATAAATACACTATTTATTTTGCAAAACTTGCTACCTGAGCTGAGCTCTACTTCACTGCTTGCCCTTACTAACAGGCTGGTGATGATGATGATGATCATGACCGTCAATCAGATTATTTACCACCGCACCGCCAATTTTTTTATATAGGAGATCTTTTACTACTTCTTCTTACAACTTATTAGCTTCAACTTTTATACCTCATTTTTTTCTCCTTTGTGCTGCTGCTGCTGCTGCTACATTACTTACTTGACAATAAAAAGATTTTAATCAAATAAAAATTCATCTTTATCATCATATCTCTCTCTCTCCTCTTGGTCTCCTACGCTAATTTCACCCAACTATATAATATTAACTGAAATCTTGTCAATTTTTTTATGGCACCACCACCATCTTAAAATGGGCAGTTTCATGAGAATCTTAATTGTGGTGAGTATGATAAAGTAGTGCGTGTACCATACCATTCGTAGCGCCTTTCAAACTGTTCATTTGATGATTTTGTTTTTTTTATTTGTTGCAATTTTGTCATCTTTTTTTGGTAGGTACTTTTCGTGTACATGAGATATTTTTAAAGATAATAATAATAATAATAATAATACAGACCAATGCGTGTAATTATTACAGTTGGACGAAGCATAATAATATATTTAATGACATTTTTTTAGTTGCAGTTGGGAAACAAATGTATTGTAATGCGTTGTTGTGTATTTGAATATTTTACATAATTTTTTAATATATATCGTGATGTGATGTAGATGTATCGTGAGTTGTTGTGTTCTGTGTGCTTCCTATTATTCGAGGTGCGTGTATTTAGTTCCTTTCCGCTTTTTTGCTTCTTCTTACCTGTGCTGTTGTTATCGATGCCGCAATGTCCTAAAGAACGCCAATATTTTAATGAAAGGCGGAGGCTGTGACATGGATGGACTGAAGGTTACTGAATTAAAATGTTGGACAGCTTCTTCTTCGTTGTCGTCTTCTTCTCTTCTTTGTTGCTTCAGNTTTTAATGAAAGGCGGAGGCTGTGACATGGATGGACTGAAGGTTACTGAATTAAAATGTTGGACAGCTTCTTCTTCGTTGTCGTCTTCTTCTCTTCTTTGTTGCTTCAGGTTTCAGTTTTCTTCACGACAATCACAATGGCGATTGCAACTCTGTCGTCGGTACATGCACGAGTAAACGAGTAGTTCCGCAATCCCACGCTTTGCACTAATAAAAAACGTTTTTCTAGGTATCCCTGTTGTTGTTGTTTGTTTGTTTGTATGTACCTATGTACTTGACTGTATCATCATCATCTCATATCAACATTATTATTTGTACCCAGCAGCAGCAGTATAAATACCTAGATGGAGCAAACCAGAAAATCCAAACGGTATTTACAATGAGAACATTTTTCAAAGTCAAAGAGCTCATAAAAGATGACAGAGCAGTTTAGGAGAAAAAGATGACATTTTTGTTTAAATAATAATAATAATATAATATTTTCCATTCAATTTTTCCTAGTTGAACCTGTTCATATACAAAACGGAATTGAAGCACAGACAACCAAAGAAAATACTTTTTTTATTACAAAAATATTATTAAACGTTTAAGTATACTGCGTGCAAGCTTTCTATTAATTAAACCTTTTATTAAAATTGCAAAACCTTTAGCATGATATGGCATGCTTTCATTATTATTATTATTATTATTGCTCTTTACATTTTCGTAGAAGTATAGATATTTTTGTTGTTATACTTCCGTAAATAAATTATGCAATCAAGTAGTAGTATACTCATTATACTCGCTTTTGTGTAACTCTTTTGCGGACGGATGTTGACATAAAAAGTAATTTGCTTTCTGTAACATGCTATATATCATTATCATTACATTACTACTGCTCATTATTTATTCCTCCTACAAATCTGAAAGTTTTCAGCTGGTAAAAAAATACCTACCTCTATACACCCTTTCATCTATAAAAACTCTAAACATTTTCCTTGAAAATCTAGTAACTCATCTTTTATCATGTTAAATATTTTTCGGTTTTAACAAAGCGAATTCTCCAAAAAACTATACTTATGCGATGAACATTTTGTTTAAAAGAATGAAGGTAATAATGAGAAAAATAGAAATATGGACATGAACAAAAAACTTACACGCTTTAAATTATATAATCACATCACAAAATATAGCTTTAAAACTCAATCGTTTCGTTTATTGGAGAAGCTTGCTTCTTCTGTTCCTCAGTCAGTTTTTTCTACCATCTCATTTAAAACCACTCCGCCGTTCCACACTGCAACTGCAAAAACCACCAACTTATACTTGAAACCATCCGCGCCTCCTCCGCGTCTGGTTTACATACATACTTTGTCGTTCTCCAAAATGAAATGTTATGCATAATAATGATAATTTTTTAACGTTTTTTCTGAATGTGAATACCTACCCACACCAGAGTCACCAGTCAGTAGTAAAGAATATTAAGCAGTAAACTAGAGCATAAACAGACTGAGAGAATTAAAGAACTCAATTGAAAATGAAACATTTTTTTGCTGCTGCTGCTGCTGAGAAGAAGATGAAAAAAATAAGCGTAAAATGAAGAATTATTGCTTGTGTACAACTTTATAATATATGCAAATGCATTGCATACCTTTGTAGAAGTAACCTGATGTGATCATGAAAATATAATTATGATTGTATAAGCACTCTTTTGTGAGCAATGTAAGTACACTTTAATGGGGATGATGATCATCATCATCCTCATCATCGTCGCTGCTGATATTACTGTCATGGGTGCTTCTTCATTTTCCAATTTTTTTCTTTCTCTCTCTCTCAAGAAAAAAAAGAAATAGATGGGAGGAGACACAAAAATTGCTTTTCAAAGTGAGCATCACGAGAAAAGAAGAATAATAAAAAAACACTCAGATTGTTCACACACTTGTAAGTACTATTGGATTATATATTATAGACAGCAGCATAGTTTAAAGTTATATCCTCTTCTTCTTCTTCTTGAATGATCTTTGGGATAGCACCAAAACGTGCGTATCGCATTGTAATATCACGGCATTTCATAAATGGCTTTGCTGCATCATCATAATCATCATCATAATAGTAATCCAGCAAAGAAAAAAAAATTTAATACGCTTCTGCCTACACACATGTTTTGCATAAAACACACTGCTGCCGTTGTTGTTGTTGTAGATGATGCAAAGATGGTGATCCTCATCATCGTCATAATATGATAAGATATTATATTATGCATTCAAGCATGGACCATTTGAAAGAAGAATGACAATGATGATAGTTTGCTTAATAGAATTCAGACCGTGAAGTGGAGACTAACAATCAGGTAAAGTGAAAAAAAAAGAGAAAAAAGGCATTATGATGAACATGTTATTATTATTATGGGCAATGGGCCACCAACGAGTATCCTATTACATGAATCCTACAAGAACACACTTACGCTGCCGCTGATGCTGTTGCTGCTGTGGTGCTGAATGTTTTCCAAGGAAAAATTATTATTGATAACATGTAAAAATGTTATACGGAAAAAATATGAAAGCCACACCATCGTCATCATCATCAAAGTATATAGTGGCATTCCTAAGCGGGGAAAGGGAGGATAAGGAAAAAGTTTACTAATCTGTCATATTACTAAAAAGTGGACGACTGCATGCATTATTATATATTCTTTTGTTATGTTTTAGTGATCAGCTAAAGAATAGTAGTGTGCGTATTTTTACTACTCAAATTATTTTTTAATGCTAAAGACAATGACAGCATACAAGTTTAAACGAGATAATTAGGAGAATTCAATGGTCCAAAGAAGGGCTGGAATAAAAAAAGAGAAAGATATGCGATAAGCCTTTGTGGTGGTGCATAGAATAATGCTATGTTTATACGGATAGATAGATAAAGCTCTACGTAAACATAGCATTCTTTCTTTGTGGTGGTGTGTGCGAAGAGAAGGCGATGCAAAATGGGGTTTTGCTGGATGGTTTTGAATGACAGTGACGAGAAATATAAAAAGAAAAAAACATACAGGTGTTTGTTTCACTCCATTCATTTTTATGTTTAAAAATTAAGTCAGTTACCAAGAAATAGTATTATGGGTGCTTCAAATGGAACTGTGTGAAATCCAAAGGGAATCCTCCTAGAAAAGGACTGTCTAGGTGAATCTTTTTTGTCTATCTCTCCATGCCACATTTTCTGCAAACTTTGTAGAGCTCGTTTTAGGTTTTAGTCGGCTAAACAGTACGGAGTTTACAAAACATCATCATCATCTATTTTTAGTATTTTATCAACAAAGAAGTTATAACGAATTTCATACATTTTTTGGCCTGTGATTTTTCAGTGAACTTTAAAGCACAGAACTATTTTGAATCTAGCTATTAGTCATCTAAAATATAAAACACAAGAAATAAAATGGTCGCAAAAGTCACACACATGCACAAAATAATTTAAGTAATTTAAGCAAACAAAACATTTAATCAAGAGTAATCTCTCTAATTTTATTGCTTATATTGCCAGCCAAACTGGCACTCTCACTCCTGACAATCACTTATTTTATTCACACAAAAAACTCCCTCTAAATAAAGCATTATTTTTTAAAAAGTTGCTGTATAGCCAATTACTATAAATTTTTATTAGCCGTGTAATTTCGAAACGCTTATTAGCACTGGCAAGCAAGCAGTATGTAAATGGCAGTGACAAATTATTATTATGAATTGTAACGATTTAACGTGCTGGTAAATGATTCACATTGTTATTTATTCATTTTAGTTATTATTATTATTATATAACCGCTGTATTGATTATGCGATCATTAAGTGCGTATAACGAACACACACTCACGCACCATTTCATCCTTTCGCTAAATACGATGATGATAACTTTTTATTTTACTACTCAACATTTTCAAACCCAACTATGATGCTGTGTGTGTGAGCAAGCATTCATTCATTCACCCTTCACCATGCTTGTATATTATAATTTCTTGTGCGCTGACATAAAAAAGGACAAGTTCTCTGCTTCATTTCTTTTGACAATCTTGATGATGATGATGACGATGATGATGAGAATGGTGGTTATGATGGCAATGCAAATTAGTATTTATGCTTGTGCATATCCCATGCAACTCCAATTCTTGTGTTGTGTCATCATCATCATCATCATCATCACGATCATTTCATGCAACCATAATAATAATAATAACAGCAGTGTGCTTAATGGCGGTAATAAATGCAACAGAGTATCTCTTTTGCTAAAGATAAAAAAATTGAAACTGAATGCATAAAAAATGCACTGTATATATTTAATATTATTATCCTGTTGTACTATACCTATGTTATGTATACAAGGTTCAACCAAAAATGCAACTTGTTCATAAGAAGTACATTATACTGTAAAATGTATTTTTTTGGTTGGTTAGAGCGGTGTACCTACCTACCTACCTAGTAGTAGTAGTAGTAAGTAATAATAATAATAATAACGATCTTTTAGTAACCGATTCCTTTTTTGGCCATGGAGAACACCAAATCTGAACGTCATTCTCGTCATCGTCACCACCACCACCACCACCAGAGCGCCGTCACATGATGATGAAAAAATTACAATCATTATTATATTTTTGGATGTTGTGCTGTTTGGTACAGAAGAAAAACGTAACAAAAATATTCCCTCTGAAATTCAATATTGCATTTTTATTTTTGCCTTCTCTTCTCTCGTATTATACACGAGACGAGCAGCAAAGATAACAAAAAATGATGCTGCTGACAAAAAAATGCATCTCTTTAAATTTTTTTTATAAATTTCTTTAATAATGCATACAAAGATAGCTTTACTTTTACTAATATATTTTTTTTCATTCACTCCACTTTTTCTTCTCATTAAGCCTTACCTATCCATCCACTGCTGCAAATTATATTTATACAGACAGTCATTTCCTTTATTTTAAAAAAGGATCGATACTATTATTACTAGAGACAGGACAAGGTAAGGTTAAAACTGTATTATTATTATTATTATTTTGTAAAGCTTACCAAGATGACATGAAATACAAGGCTTTGTTTTTTTGTGTAGCAGTCGCAGTATTTAGTTTGCATGGCAAAATAATTAGCTTGAAAATAAAATGTGACTCCAAAAAAAGTGTCCCTAAAGTAGAGTGAACTGAAACCAGTTTCAGAAAACTATTTTGTTTGCTCGCTTGCACATGCAGATAGTATTTAAGATAACATCTCTCTGTTTTCTCTGTCCTTTTCAACCGTCATCATCATCCATCCATCTATCCATCCATCCATCGAAAATGTTTGTGAGTGAGTGCGCGAGTGAATGCTTTGTTGGTGATGATGTCAAAAATGACAAACGGCTTTGTTCTAGTTAGTTGTGGCACCTCTGCTTTTGTAAATAATTTGTTTTTGAAAATTGTACACTACTTTTATCTACTGGTTACGTATGTTTGCCTACATATACATATTAACCGATATATACGCTATTCTGCTCATTTTGCTCTCGTTCTCGTTGAACTAGTCACCTTCAACAAAAATGTCTTTAAAAAGTTAAAAGTCAAATAGGTAGGTAGAGAGAAGAGTTGGAAGGAGAAAAAGTAGGGTAACTTTTACACTCAAAAAGAAAAAAACAAATTTTAACGGTTCAAATATAACGGTTTAAAGTTCAAGTTTTTAAAAATAGATCCTTGCTTCCACAAATTGTAGTCATTTGACATTTTGATTAAAAAATACACTAGAATTCCCTTTTTTGTGAGAAAATGTCAAAATTATATATTAAAAAAAGAAATCCTGGAAACTCTGGAAAGTTTTATCAGTAATTTGCCACTTTGTTATATATCGTCAGAAAAAAAACTTCAGACATGCGAAAATTTGTTTTTTAAAAGGCTTGGCATTTAAATTTAATTTAAAAAAAAACTTTTTTTCAAGATTTTTTAGCGCTAGCTTGCTAATAATAGTGTAATAGTAAGAGTTGCTGCTGATGTAATGCGATGTGCTCAGAAAGAAGTGTTTAGCATGAAATCCTAAAAATAACACATAACATGAAGAAAAACAAAGTTCTGGAAAAAGTGAAGCAATAACAACGCAAGTAAGTAAATAGGTATGAGTATAGTCATTATTATTATTTAGTATAAAAATCGCATGACTTGTTATCTCCTTTCAACAAGACACGCGAGAGAGAAAAAAAGATGCTGATAAAAAAGCAAGTTCGTGACAAAACTGTTTTGAGTTGGTGGTGGTGGTGGCTCTCTTCTTCTGTGTATTTTTATAATAGGTAATATTATTTATCTACTTACTTATTTTTATCGTTATTTCCAGATTCAACTTTATTTGCCTACGCAGTATATCTATCTATCTAGTAACGCGTTGTCAATAAATAATAGTAATACCTAACTAGAATAATGTTTCTTAATCGTAATGATAAAATCTACAAAAAATATTGTCATTGTCAAAGTCAAATAATAATAATAATAATAATTACATGTTATTAGCAGATGTATACAAATAGCAAGCCTACACGATAATGATATTTTGTCCCCAGTCACCGTTTACATAAGCACTACTGCCCGCTCAGTAAAATGAAAGGACAAAATTTTAAGTAACTGCCTATATTATACTTTTCGTAATACCAAAATTGTTAGGTCATTTAATGGAAAACGGCTTTACCTACGTTTTAAACATGTTCCATGAGCTTAG